>APFE031105698.1:448983-465900 GCA_000404065.3 Pinus taeda | reverse complement strand
AAACAATTAAAGTTAAACAATTATAATTTATAAATTCTAATTTATAAACTTATAAAGTTAACTCAGAAGTTAGAACTGTTATATGATTCAATATGTGCACACTGCATACAAATTGACTCTTGAGCAAAACAACTCAAATTGCCCCAGAGATGGAGCTGTTGATGACATACAGTCTTGTTGTTTCTTACTGTTTGTAAATTGTCACAAACCGCAATAATTATGCACTATCAAAGGTCACAATAATCTATCACTGTCATATATGTGTTTCACTGTTTTATTTGTGGTCTCATAGATCCGTTAGAGTCTGTCGTGGATATTACTAAGAATTTTTCAATTTTAATTCAATATTCAGTTTGTTACAAATCGTTGGGGTGTCTTTGATGTGATTAATGACAATTGACAATTGTCATTTAAAAAGCATTCTGAATATATGGAACCTTTTGGAGCCTGTTTATATAATAAAAAAATGGAGGGGCCTCTAATTTAGCACAGAAAAACTACTCGGTTGCATCTCCACTCAAACTGGCGGCATGATTCATTATAATTTATTGGCCACCTTTGCCAAGCTACACACCAGTCTTATTATGTCTTGGTTATGTATTTAGTATAACCATTGCAAATTCCTGATAATTAGCTTACGGACATTGGATGACAAACTAAACTCACGGAGAAGCAATTTATATTCTCATCTGAGAAATTGACCTAGGTTTCAACTGACATTTAATCTTTCATGATATGTTTTCATTGACAAATTGTTAAAAGTTAGGAAAAACTGTAGCCACAGGTGACAGTACCCATGGTAACAAAGGAAATATACACAGTGAACTCCACAACACTGACTTCATTTCACACAATAAGCATAGTTGCAGCCTGCATGTATATATAAAAGGTGGTTTTTCATATTCTGTGGAAAGCTGAATGTTTCAGCTACCCCATATATGCATTCAGCTTCCTATATGTAACAAACCAGTCAGCAGACTCAACACTAAACATTACTCAACATCTAAGCCAAACTGATACCCCGACAAGGTTCACGCTGTAGAAATTCCTATCCCTCGAAATACGTATTCAACTTGTCGAAATACGTTAGGGCAACGTATTCTACCAACCAAATACGCGTATTCGAAATTTAGGACACGACGGAAAACGTAGAATACGTATTCAATTTTTCATGACACGTTGAAAATCGTATTCGACACGTATTAGGGCCGTTTTCGTGTCCAATACGTAAAATACGGGACACGGGCCCCTGGGGGACGTGTCATGTGACTTAGCTTCTAACATAATTCCAAAAGAATTGCTAGAAGTGGAGATCTCACATATCCCCATACTCCAGGTCGTCAAAAGACCTCCTGAGAGACCTATAGAGAGTCCATTGTACTAAAATTCCAACTAACTAAAAACAAAGAAAGAAAATCAACCTATTTTTCTCAAGTACACATTGTTTCTTGAAAAAAAAGGACATCAAGCTTATATGACTGTAACAATTGCTTGAGGACTCAACCTCCTCTTACCTCAAGCTTTCACCCATAATCTCATTCCAATAAAAATAACTATAAAAATGCTCCCTGCATTATTGCCCTCGATACATACTTGATAATTTTTAAATTTGCTTACACACCTCGTAGATATTCCCACCCAAAAAAGTGGTTTTACAACGTTCTTGTGGGCGGGGTAGTAGATGCTAAATGATTTGGGTAGGGGGGTCCCGCAATGCATGAGAGGAAGATAGCGGTAAAAAGCAATAAGAGTGAAACAACTTTGTGGAGGGGGTGCGGGAAGGGGTTAGATTAAAGGTTGTATAGGCATCCCCACCCCCCCCTTCCCCGCGTAAACCATAGATTTATTACTTCACACATCTCGAGGTAATGAATATAATGGTGTTTTAATGTTTGAAATGAGGGGTGGGGACATAGATTTGATTTGACTCATTGATTTTTACTTTTTGATTACCCATAATACATAGTAACAAATGTGCTTCTCACTCGATATTTTAATGCAAGTTTAATAGTTTAAATAAATAATTTTATGAAAAATATAATTATATATATTCTAAAAAATTAAACTTGATTTAAAATCAAAACTATTAAAAATAACTCAGAAACATTTATAAAAAGCTCTGAGACAATTCATCTTTTAGCAATGGAAAGGGTTAGATGGAATGATATTTAAAGGAAGGCATTTGCCAAGGTAAGGATAAGATTGAAGGAAGGTGGCAAATTTTGGAAATTTTCAAAAAAAAATTGTGACTTTTAAAGGTGTCAGAAAAAGTTACAACAATTCCTTCAAATCCCGCTCTCTTATTTTACCAGATTGGACATATCGACACTGGTTCAATGTCGACCAGCCCTAATTCTTCTAGTAATGTAATAAAATATTGGACCAATGGATCCAGACTACAATGAATTCTCCAACATTCTCGGTCTAAGATAACAAAGTTCAGGTCTCTTCCCAGAATACACAAAGTATCTGACAACAAGCATGATCCTTTGGCTTGTTCCCATAAAAACTGACAATTTTGGAAAGAGCCATAGCAATTCATCTTGAAATGAACCTGACCCACCATGATACCCTGTCATCATGAGTTTCTGGCTTTTGGAATCCAACTTAGAGCGCTTAGCAGCTGGAATCCAAACATATGCAATTGAGCCAAATACTTTGAGGTGACTGATCTTAGGCTTACGGCCAGACCACACCTCTTCGGGAGTCTTCCCTTTAACAGCCTGAGTGGGTGATCTGTTAAGAAGATAAACAACAATAAAGACTGCTTCAGCCCAGAATTTGTTTGGAACACTCTTGTGTTGTAACATGGAGCGAGCCATTTCAACAACCGTACGGTTGCGACGTTCAACAACACTGTTCTGCTGAGGAGTGTAGGGTGTAGTGAACTGGCATTTTATGCCATGAGTATCACAGAAGTTGGAAAAAGCAGAAGAACAAAATTCCCCCCGTTATCTGTCCTAAGAGTCATGATATTACAGCTAGACTCTTTTTCAACTAAGGTTTTAAACTTCTCAAATATACTAAATGCATCAGATTTATATTTTAGAAAATATACCCACATCTTTCTACTGAAATCATCTACAATAAGCAAAAAATATTTGCAAGCAGTGATAGAAGATGTATTCATAGGACCACGAACATCAACATGAATTAACTGGAGTACCTTAGAGGCGCGCCGGGATTCTCCATTCGTGAATGAAGACCGATGTTGTTTGCCAGCTTGACAAGCGCCGCATACGCCCAACTGCTGAGTCTGAATATCAGGTAACCCTGACACAAGTCCTTCACGAGAAAGCTGAGAGAGATACTGCATGTTTATGTGACCATATCGTTGATGCCATAGAGTGATGATGGGAGAAACATGAGCTGCTAGAGCCACTTCTGGAGAATCACCAGTGTCAAGAAGCTTGTATAAACCATGATCTTCTAGGCCAACAGCAACTGTAAGACTAGTCTCCCTGTCGATAATAGACCATTTGCGCGCTCTGAACACTACATCAAGCTGAGGAGAGTTCCTCATAATCTGACTGACAGACAGCAGATTAATTTCCATACCAGGAACATAATACACATTTAGGAAGATGAGTGTGCGGCCACCAGACTGGATTTGAACTGTACCTCTGCCAACCACTGTGTATTGTTCACCTCCGCCATATACCACGGAATCACTGAAAGGTGAAAATTCAATAAACCAGTCACGCCTGTGAGAGAAATGGCGTGATGCACCAGAGTCAATGTACCAGGCAGAAGATGGAACATGATCTGAAGACCTTTTAGTCATAAAAGCATAGAAGGCAGAATTTGTATGCTCGGAATGTTCTGCAACATGTGATGTCTGATGGATCCCTCCCTGTTTCTTCTGTTCAGAAGCAATCCTTTGTCGCCAATCTTTCTTTATGTGGCCAAACTTGTGACAGTAATTACACTGCACATTCTTCTTCCTAGCAGGATCAAAAGGTTGAGAAGAACCTTTCTGCTGAAAGAACTGAGAGGACTGATATTTGGCTGCAAAAGCATTTTGGGAGGGGGTTGATGCTGCACTACTACCAAACTGTTGTTTCCAACGATCCTGCTGCATGAGTTTGGTACATAATTCTAGAAACTTCAGATCAACATTAGTGGCAGTAATGTTGAGTGTTTCTATGAAGCGCTCATAAGATTTTGGTAGACTTTTCAGAGTGATGACTACCATATCTTCTTCCTCCATGGTACGACCAATGGCTTCGAGTTGATCTCGAATGTCTATAATCTTGTTGAGATGTTCCTGTAAAGACATATGTTCATCCATCATGATGGAGAACAGCTGATTTTTTAGAAAGAAAGCTCTGCTCTTGTCAGATGTCTCGTGTAATTCTTTCAACTGTTGCCAGATCCCGACAGCTGTCTTACCAGAAGGAATATGCGGTAACTGATCATCAGCCACAGAGAGCTTGAGAAGCATAACAGCCTCTCGATTTCGATCATCAAATTTATCTTGATTGGTACCAGTTGTACCGGGACGAAGCTCTTTGCCCAAAATGAGCTGATCAAGACGCCTGTATTCAAAAATGGTCAACATTCTTTGTTTCCAGATGTTATAATTGCTGCCATTAAAGCGTTGATTTCCTTCTAACATCAAGTTGGTGAGCGATGCCATTTGTACGTTTCCCAAGACAATAAAGAAATTTGGCACAAAAATCAATGTAGATGCTTGCTGATCCTCTGATTTTGCAGCAGCTTTAATCTACTCAGCCAAGAAAAAATTGACCAATATGTGGACAGAAAATACGAACCTAGACGACACGGGAACGCTTCAATCAAAAGAGAAAATAAGAGATCACGAATCTCAGCGGAAATATCGAAAAAAAAAAGGAATCGATTGTCAAAAAAGAGATTCAGGTATCGATCCTGCTCGACGAATTCTCCTTAGCTTAGACGGGCAGCAACAACAACACCGTCAACTCACCACAGCTCGAGTGAATATACAAAAGTTTTGGGTTGTATTTCAACTGGCAGCCCCACGTAAATCTGCAACCATCTGATGCACCAAGACCAGTTTTCCCGACGCTCATTCCGCTTCTGCTCGGACTGCACAGTTGGTTGTATGCACAGAATGATCTCTGAAGTCCTGAGTTCGGCCTTGGCCCACCGATTTGCATCAATTGCTGACAGATGAGGGTTAGCTGAAGGGGCAGATTCTTCCATCAAAATGTCGTTTCCCATCGGGTTTTACGTGTGAATTGCTGGTACGCACAGCGTCACCGGATCGCTAAAACCTATGAGGGAAATTGTGGCTTGTGAGCCCAGCCTGATCAGAAATTCCTACACGAACCACATACATCCTCCAGTACAGCGTGAAAATGGCAATGCTTAATGTCCACTCAGTAGAATTTCAAATTGAGGGTAAGAGTTCGGCGAATGAGATACCGGGCGTGCCAACAATCGTAATCGTAACTGCGAGAGACTACAGTTAAAAACAAATTTCGTCCAGCAAAATGCCCTGCAAAAAAATTTGATCCACGCGATGATAGCATTGTTCGATTATAACAGAGCTCTGACTGTGTCACACGCAATCCTCTGGGATCAATGCCAACAGCTGGGATCCGCTCCGCTCCAAAAAAAACTGGAATTCGCACCAATTATTTCGAAGAATCCACTTTTGTATCGAGATAGACGATTATAATCTTTTATCACAGTGAACAGAGCCAAAGCTAAGACTCAGTGAAGGCTATCTAGCTTACAAACGGCTTGACCTTAGAAGGAATGACAGAAAGAACTCAAGGGATTAGGATGCAGAGAGAATAACTACTCAAGAAATCTCTTTTTCTGGCTCTAATATCATAAAACAGTGTGAAACACGCATATGGATTTCCAAATGAATTAATTGAATTGATTGAGCAAAAATACTCAATAATAATACAGAGATATTTACAAAGATAGAAACATCAAGTTTCTATGTAAAGAATCAGTTTCATTTAAGAAACTGCTAAAGGAAGAAAATTAGCAACACCTAAAAGAATGAGCATTAAACTAAAATAGTATTATTCTAATAAATTCTACTGCAATTATCACACAATTACCGAAAGAAAAATACATGAACAAGAACCAATCACATCAACACAGTTATTTTTGGACAATTGTCCCTAGAAAAACCCAATGTGGGAAAATCAGTGCAGCAAATGAGGGCTTTATTAATGTTCAGCAGCGATTTCTTTTACAAGGAATGATTTTATAGAGAAACTAAAAGAAAACACATGATACTTTCCCTCTGAGACCATCTGACACTTTGAAGACCCTGCTCCCACTTTTGTGTCACCCCTGCGTCACTCTGATTGACCTAGCACGGCTCTGAGTGGCTCTGCATCCCTTTGCGTTAGCCTGCATAAGCTTTGCGTCTCTCCTTTGGACTGCGTCTCTCTCTCCTCATTGTCTTCCACTCTCTTTGCGTCACCTCCTCAGTATCTGCGTACTGTTGATGCCCTCCTCTTCCTCCACCCTGCAACTCTCCCTCTGAAATCGACCTCCTCTTCCTTGAGAATCAATTTTCCTTTAGATACTGAGTATATGTCAATGTGTCTCCAAATGACCGTCAAGTCTTCTCTTATACTTTTCCTGTTGGCGAATCAACGACCGAGATTAAGTCCCTAATCAATGGCTAAGATTAAAGCAAACTTGATCCTCATCTCTTAGAAGCCTCTCATCCTTATCTTTATTAATACCCATTAATATTTCTATTTTCCTAAGTTTAGAATTAGGAACCCATTAAAAATATTAATTATTTTAATAGCTCCTCATCCAAATGGAATTTCTCAAAACGATTTATGGGCCTTGGATATCTCATGTGCCTTAGCCTCTCCTCCAAATTTCAAGGCTAGAGTACATTCGATGCTACCAAAAATCAACACTCCCTCTTAGCGAGGAATGTGCCCTAGCAGTGTTTCACTATAGAAACATCACACTGATCTTCCGCATCGGTACACGTGTTGATGCTTGGCTTGCTGCCTCACATCCCCTGCATTGTTGCTTCCTGTGCTACCGCCCATGACATTGCTATTGCCACTGCTGCTCCTGTACTGCAGCTCCCTCTCAACATGTTGCATCATGTTGCCCATAGCACTGCCACTGCTAACTGTTGCACTACAACTTCTGACACTTATCCATTTCTGCTACTGAAATGGATTCCTTACCATCCCCATCTTCTCCCTGAAATGAACAAACTGTGTTCTTCCTAGAGCCTTGGTGAGGATGTTCGCCACCTGTTCTCTTGTAGGAGTGTACCTCAACTGTACTAACCCTCGTTGGACACAGTCTCTGACAAAGTGACACCTGATATCAATGTGATTTGACCGATCACAAAATACTGGATTCTCATAGAGCTTGATGCAACTCTGATTATCACACATGATCTTGGTTACTTCCATCCTTCTCCTAAATCGATGCACAAGCAATTTCCTAAGCCATATGGCTTCGCACAAAGCTATGCTAGCTGCCATATATTTTGCTTCAACTGAGCTCAGAGCTACAGATTTATGTTTCCTACTGCACCAGGAGGTCATTCCTGATTCAATGTTGAAACAATACCCAGATGTACTTTTCCGATCCACTGAACTTCCAACTCAATCTGCATCAGTGAACCCACTTAGTCTGATGTCATTGCCTCTAGTGTACAATAGTCCATGCTCGATTGTTCCTTATATATACCTGAGAACATGTTTGGTTTTTGCCAGTGCGCCCTCTTAGGTTCCACCATGAACTGACTGAGGGTGTTGACAGCGTAACAAATGTCTGGCCTGGTATTAACCAGATACATTAGGGACCCTATAAGTTGTCTGTACAAGGTGGGATCAACATCTTTATCTTCTGATTCATCAATCTTCTTCCAATTGGTGATCATTGGAGTAGCCATAGGTCTCCAGTCTTGCATCCTGAATCTCTTCAAAGTTTTTGTAGCATATCTCCCTTGTCCTAGGAAGATCTCACCCTTCTGCTGCCAAACTTCCAACCCCAGGAAATAATGCATTTGTCCCAAATCCTTCATGTCGAATTTTGTGGCTAGGTTCTTCTTGCAGTCTTTGATGAGCCTCGATGATCTTGTCTGGAAGCGATCATCCACATTTAACACTAGGATTAGAGGCTCATTCTCTATAACCAGATAGTAAAGATTAGGGTTAGCATCACTCTTGACGAACCCCATCTTCTGCAAGTAGCCATCAATTTGACTGTACCATGCCCTAAGTGCCTGTTTAAGCCCATACAAGGCTTTTTTTAATCTACATACATGAGATTTCTTCTCATGTCTCTCAAAACCTTGTGGTTGTTCAATCTATACTTCCTCTTCTATAACCTCATTCAAGAATGTCGCCTTGACATATATCTGATGAATCTCCCACCCCATCTGCGTCGCAAGAGATATCACAGTTCTAATAGAAGTATACCTGGCTACTGGGGCAAAGGTTTCTTTGTAGTCTATCCCTTCCTTCTGAGCATACCCCTTAGCCACAAACCTGGCTTTGTATTTCTCCACACTGCCTTCTGCAGCATATTTGACCTTGTAGATCCATCTCGAACCTACCACTGATCTATCCTGAGGCCTACATTCCACTTCCCAGACATCATTGACCATTATAGAGTTGTATTCCTCCACCATAGCATCCACCCATACTTGATGTTGAATGGCCTCCTGAAAACTAGAAGGTTCCCCAACCTGAGCTATTAAGGCCTCATATCTGTCTGGTTGTCTTCACTCCCTTTTACTATTCGTGGGTGCACCACTGAAGTCTTCTACATCCCATAGAATCTGTAAGAGTTCATGGCTCATTCTTCTATTGGTAGTAGGCACATCTATCAGCTCTTCCTCTTCCTGAGATTCCTCCTATTCTAAAGCTTTGTCTTCAGGAGAAATTCTGGTACCTAGTTTCCGTTGGTTGAAGTGGTCCGACCAATGGCCCGTCTTTCGACTGCTCCTCGAAAGGCATTTCTCAAGATTTCCTGAAAGCTCTATCCTCCATGAACTTTACATCCCACCGAACTACTACCTTCCTACTCCCTAGAAGATAGACTCTATATGCCTTGGCATTCTCGTTATATCCCACTAGATATCCTTTCCCAACAGTTTGATCTAATTTCTTTTCCTCTTTGGGTATATGACAATACGCTAAACTCCCAAATATCCTGAAATGACTGACATCAGGTGTCTTCCCAGTGAAGACCTTCTCCAGAGTGATTTTGCCCAATGCCTTGTGAGAAGTCCTGTTCTGGACATAAACTATCGTGTTGCATGGTTCTACCCATAGGAATTTAGGCATATCCTGATCATACAGCATTACCCTAGTTGCTTCCACAATATTCCTATTTTACCTTTCTGCTACTACATTCTGCTCCAAATTGTAGGGAGTTGTCCACTCCCTTCTGATGCCTTCCTTAGCGCAAAAATCAGTGAAGTCCTTGTCAACATACTCTCCACCATTGTCTGAGCGCAACACTTATATCTTCTTTCCTGTCAGATTCTCCACTAGAGCCTTACTTCATCCTTGGTTTTCAGAAAGTAGATCCAAGTCTTCCTAGAATGGTCATCAATGAAGGTGACGAAGTATTCTGCACCACTAAGAGCTTTTGTGGACATCGGTCCGCATATGTCTAAGTGTATCAATCCTAGCACACTTTTCGCCCTATTGTTACTTCTGGAAAACGTTGCTTTGGCATAGTTGCCTAGAGCGCATCCTCTGCATACATCATCCCATTCAGTACTTAGTTCTGGAACTCCTGATACTGTTTTCCTAAGAATTCTCAGAGCCCCATGGTGTAAGTGTCCCATCCTCCTATGCCATAGCTCATTCAAATCTTTGTCTCCATTACTGCCTATCAGTGCCACTAGTGATTCTAGTTGTAACCTGTACAACCTGTTACTTCTGATTCCAATTTGAGCCTTCTTTTTCCAACTCAAGTGTTTGACAAATACTTTCTCCTTAATGAAGAAAACGTCATAGCCATTGTTTTGAAGTTGAGATACTTAAAGTAAGTTCATCCCCAATCCCGGCACATGCAATACCTCTTCCTACTGGAGTACACTTTGTCTTATTCCCCATCGTGATCTGAAAATTAATTCTTTCTTCCTCGTAATCTGAAAAACATTCTCGAATTCCTGTCATATGCCAGGAAGCTCCAATGTCTATATACCAAACCTCCAAGGAGGAAGAGCTTGCAAGGCAAGCGACTTCTTATTCCAATCTGGAAGCTAACATAGAATAATCATAATTTATGTCCCTTGTGCATTCTTCTGGAAATCAGCGTGAGTCCACTTGAGTAGATGCCTCTGCATCATGCTCTTGACCCATAATCAATTTTCTTTTCTTGTTTCCGGATCTTTGCTCTGATACCATGTGAAAATTTCTAAACTAAAATTCTACTACTACAGCAACTGATTTATTTCACTTACTTATTATTCACAACAAGTTATTTACGAAATTTCTTCAGCAAATATTAAAATAAATTCTACTACAATTATCACACAATTACCCAAAGAAAAATACATGAACAAGAACCAATCACATCAACACAGTTATTTTGGGACAATTATCCCCAGTTAAACCCAATGTGGGAAAATCGGTGCAATAGATGAGGTCTTTATTAATCTTCAGCAGCAATTGCTTCTTTTACAAGGAATGATTCTATAGAGAAACTGAAATAAACACCTAAGACTTTCCCTCTGAGACCATTTGACACTTTGGAAACCCTGCTCCCACTTCTGCGTCACCCCTTCGTCACTCTGATTGACCCAGCATGGCTTTGAATGGCTCTGCATCCCTTTGCGTTAGCCTGCATAAGCTCTGTGTCTCTCTCTCCATGTCTTCCATTGTCTCAACGTCACCTCCTCCTCAGTCACTGCCTACTACTAATGCCCTCCTCTTCCTCCACCCTGCAACTCTCCCTCTGAAATCAATCTCCTCTTCCTTGAGAATCGATTTTCCTTGAGATACTGAGTATCTGTCGATGTGTCTCCAAATGACCCTCAAGTCTTCTCTTATACTTTTCCTGTTGGCGAATCAACGGCCGAGATTAAGTCCCTAGTCAACAACTAAGATTAAAGCAGACTTGATCCTCATCTCTTAGAAGTTTTTCATCCTTATCTTTATTAATACCCATTAATATTTTTATTTTCCTAAATTTAGACTTAGAAACCCATTAAAAATATTAATTATTTTAATAACTCCTCATCTGGATGGAATTTCTCAAAACAATTTCAGAGTCTTGGAGATCTCATGTGCCTTAGCCTCTGCTCCAAATTTCAAGTCTAAAGCACATCCAATGCTACCAAGAATCAACACCTTTCTCTAAATCTACTTGTCTCCACTCAGCCCAAGTTGCACCCACCACCATACTCATTAATATAGTTTTAACTTCAACAAGGCAATGCAACATGATGAAATTTGACACATACCTTGTCTCAACAACTTTATACAACAAAAGTCTGGAGTATTCATGATATATTGCATTAGTTTGGTGGCGGTTGGTGATGAATTTTATAATCTCCCCAGCCTGCCCTGTGACCACTTTAATCCATTCTGCTTTTGCCTCAATCTCTTCTAAAATCAGATTAAGATTGTGGACAAGGCAGAAGTTCAAAATATGTGATTGTATCTACTCTCAGCAAGCCTGTAGCTTTGCAAACAAGTGCATTATTTGTGATAACTTGCACCACATTTTCTGGCCCTACTTCAATAGCAGCAATTAAAATTTCAGCAATGAACTTTCTAACCTTTACCTCACCCAAACAATCTTCTGCTTTTATGAACATGGCTCCTTTTGGTGATCATGCAATGACATTAATCAATGGCTTAATCAACAGAGTAAGGCAGGGATGCATACAGGATGGATATTCTAGGATAATGTGGATCACATTTTATCCACTATTGTTCACTTCGACCTCAGTTATCTCGATCAAGTTCAATCTCAGTTCAATGCCGGACTAGTTTCAGTTCTGTGCAGAGCAAGTGAGGGTGGCCATCTGGTAGTGGTGTTGGAATTTGCCTATCCATACACCATCTCCAGTCGGTAAGGAGTCACATTGCCATTTTTAGACAGCATGCAGAGTGTTCCATAAAGTTACAGCTTCATCTTATCTCTCCCTATATTCAGTTAAATAGCACATATACAGGGAGCACTGTTTGAGGTGAATGCATGTTCTATTTCAATCTCATCTCTATCTGTCAGTATCTGGAACAATTAAGTTTTACATGAGTTACTGTTGGTGTTTCCCAATGCAGGTTGAGTTAGGATGCTATTCTAATCAAGAAGAGAACACATCATATTGAGAAGAGGTTTATTTAAACAGGGAAGAAACATTGTTGCATGTTATGAACATCAATATATATAATAAATAATAATTCATAACATATTATTAATAAAGCGACATATGGAGAGGTGTGTCAACTAAGAGGCATGACTCTTATGAAAGGGCACTTCCACCTAGTATTTATACGGAGCCCATCACTATACAATCAATCATCATCTTATCAATTAATATATTATAACTACAGAATAAATCTATTTTCAATACAAACAGGAATTGTTAGTTACATTGGTATCAGAGCTTTGTTATTTGCTCCCGGCCATAGGCCACACTTCATTTATACTTTGTCTAATCCATCCATTGGCTAGAAAATATTTTCAGAGTTCCCTGAAAGCACTGGTCTTTGACCACAATTTGGCCCTTGGCCATTAATTTTAAAATAAAAAAATACAAAAAAGCAGAATTTCAGCTGAAGAATAAACCATTACATTGCAAATTCTATATATATATATGAAAAAAAACCCATACAATAATATATATATAATATATATATATATAATATATAAAAATATATACACGTACAAGCCACAGTAAAACAGAATTATAATTGTCATACAGTGGCCAGTTTACCACTGCCAATTGAGCTATGACATATCCCCTCTATCATCCCTGATCTGTCTCATTTTCTGTACAATCTGCCATACAATTCTGTGCCACACTGTATGATTCACAATCCAATCAATCAGTGCATACAACAATCAATCTGTTTACAGCCACCAATTTTTACACAGCTGTGCAAACCGTTGCTTACAAACCCTCAAGAGCAGCACGACGGCCGCCACTGTATCACTGCCCTACTCTATGAAGGCCATATACAACACTGTACAATGCTGACACTGCTGTTGCCGTACTCTGCCACGTCCACTGACCGTACAAATTAAAATAGGGCTGCTTAACAAATGCATTTGCCTTGACTTTCCATTCTTTTTAATGTGCTTTTCCCTTTTGAGTAGCAGGCTTGAAGGTGAATAGCCATCATTTCACTACGGGTGTAACTTTTCAAAAAAGATTAAAATCCGCACATTAACTACTCAAAGAGCCGTAAGGTTATTTCGAAAAGTCAAATTTATCTATAAAAGGTTTCATCAAATATATAAAAAGAAAAATAAAAATTATGAAGGAAATATATTAAGAGATGGAAGTGAAGAACAAAAGGTTGAATCATCCGCCAACTAAAGGTTATAAAGTCTAATCATATAGGTTGGTTATTTATATTATATGAAAAAGATATATTAAAAAAAGGGTATTATTATATTCTAAGGACATATTTCGTGCACCTAATAACAAAAGAGCTGAGTTAGAGAAAAAGTGAAACAATAAAATAAAAATTCCATATATAAGTCAACAATTTGGACTAAATGTCCTTTAATGGAACGGAATTTAAGTATCCTTCAACTCTTAAAAATTACAGTGTTGTCGTCCAATAGTGAGAAATTATTTATTATGGAAGAATTAGAATATCAAGGTAATACATTGATGCAAATAAAAATATTAGAGGATGAATTCATAGAACTTTGATGAAAAAAGAATGTATTGGAAAAAAAATATAAAGATCTTGAAGATATGTTTTACAAAGAGTCAACTTAAAAGTATATAACAAAAATGTCCAAGAGACCACAATCAAAAATTCCTTGTGTAGGTCAAGAAAACAAAAGATATGAAGCAAAAAACTAAAATAAAAATAAATAAATAAATAAAAATGAAGATTGATAAGCAATTGTCAGAAAACGTAATAGAACTTAACCAGACAAAAGCATTGAAGCCTTCAAATAAAAAGGTCCAACTTGTGGAGAAGGAGACAAATACAGACCCCATTAATCTTATGGCTCACAAATATGCCAATCCAATTGAAGTCAAAACATACTCAAGGGTTGCCATTCAGACAATTGAAGTTCAAAGTGAAGATCCAGTAATCAACCCAGCAACATTAGTACGTGAAGGAAATCATGTACCTAAAGTAAATGAAGAAACCGCCACAAGCATAATAAGGGTAAATCAGGTCTCAAGAATTCCTTGTCGACATCCACATCATAAGAGCAGACATCTCAACTAGTCAGCATATCAAAATCACTCAAGATAAAAACAACCGACTTACAACCCAAAAAATATTGATGCCAGAACAATTAAGTCTTATGATGACAATTCATCTCAGGTATCAAGTAAGGGCAAGGTTCCATAGAAGATCAAATTGGGATGGTTAGATTATCTTTCAGTTTGATGATTTTGCTCAATACTTAGAAGTTCATATCGTCTTGTATCATCAAAGATGACAGCTGTAAGAATTGGGAAAGATGCAAAGACATTACAAGACTGAAAAAAGATATCAAGCCATTTTCAATATGCTTTGACAACAAAGCATTTCTAAAAGAGAAGGCAATGTTATGAACATACAAATATATAGTTAATAATAATTCATAACTTACTATTAATGAAGGGATATAGGAAAGGACATAATGACTCTTATGAAAGGGCACTCCTGCCTAGGTATTATACAGGGTCCATCATTGTACAATCAATCATATCATCTTATCAATCAATAAATTATATCTACAGAATAACTCTGTTTTCAATACAAACAGGAACTGTTTGTAACTTTGTTACATTGCAGGGTTGGATTCATTGAGAATCAATCTTTGTTTGCTTGTAACTGCCAAAGAAGCCCTTGTCGATGAATGACAAATTAAGTGATTGGTTCACAGATATCTTTCATTTATATCTTGGTTTCGTTATTGACTGTAACTGTCTCCCCCAACCTGATCAGACAGTTTCATAAAGTTTTGTGGGTTTTCCTCCCTTGGATTAACAAAGTCTGTATGAACCTGAGATGTTGTTCTTGACCCTGAAGGTTTAGGTGTAGGGAGTTCTTCCCTTCTTCAGATTTCGAGTGACCATAATGGTTGTATCTCCAACATTGAAAATAGAGATTAGAATTTAGGGCATTTTGATTCAGGGAGATTCAAGCTGAGTGAATACCTCATGAGTCATCGGATTTATCCATCTCTCCATTCACCAGATGGACATTTTCCTAGTTATCATCTGACCACATCACCCAAAAGGTTGGCACTGATTTTTTGAATCCATCCCAAGCTAGTGACTATTTACCCTTTGTGAATTTTATCTGTTGGTTGGTCAAATTTGCTTTCTTAGACACAATTAATAGGCCATAGGCGGCATTTAGGGATTTCCCCCACAGAGTCAGCACGAACCAACCCAAACTGAGAGGAGCTTGGCTGGTGACAGATCCTTCATTCCTCAAATGCTCACCCAACACTCATGTTGGGTGATAACAGACCCTAGATCTCAAATCTATATACAATGATAGCCTTGGTAATGAATCAAATAGTTTCATGTGTTTACCAAAGCATAAAGCACTTATCTATTCTTGTCCAAGAAAAGCAATTCACTTCAATTTAAATGAAGACAGGATAGTGATATTTGTGATCACTGTCTAGCTGTCCACAACATAAAACAAAGCTGAGTATATGTGAATAACATTAAATATTTACCATCTGGGAGTAGACATCCTTGGATATATCCTCAGCTTCCCTGAAACTCCACAAATTTGCAGGCTCCTGTAAAAGGCATTCTGCTTTATCTTCATCTGATTCACCTTCAGCAACCCCAAGTGCTGCTTGTCGGATTTGATAAAACTTTTCTATAACCTGAACAGAAAAATACTGACACAAATAAGCGCAATTTAAGGTTACCAAGAGACATTCTCAATCACTCAGTCATTTATATAAGTTGCCTGAGATTCTGAAAAGCTAGGAAAAGTTTGAAAGGAAAACGCTTTCGAGAGGTGAAATAAATAAATGAAATGACTTATCCTTTAAGCAGATATATAGTTACTGAGAAAGTTGACATCAATTATGAATATACAAAATATTGCGATCATAATTAACAAAGAGGTCATACATCTAAGGAAAAGAAATAAAATGGCCAAATAATTGACAAGCTTGAAGAAAATAATCTTTTGCAAATCAGTCTTTACTATGGAAAAATATTGTGAAAAGAAAGCATATCTAAGTGGCTAATTGCCCAAATAAAAGGATAAAAACTCTTAATAACTTGCACAAGATAGCATTGAGGTAAACAAACTAGAGTGAGTGGATCAAAACTGAATTTTATTCCGCAACAGCCAAAACGTTGGTTGCATCAACATGACTATCACAGAACATGAATACAAGGATACCCAAAAACAAAACAAAAAATAATAAGAGCTACAATAGATAGAGAATAATAATGGAGAGAAGAAAGTATGGCTACTTTCTCTTGCACAAGACAAATCTGAGTTAGATGGTTAACCTTCCACCAATATATATATATATAGAGAGAGAGAGAGAGAAAGAGATTCCCTCCTCCAATGTGTGTCCAAGAGGACAGGTTAAATTCTCTATTACTGGCTATTACTATGCATGGTTGAATTAACTAAGCTCTAACTGGAGAAGAAAATCTAGTTAAGTAATATTTGCTTGACTTGAACCTAAGTTGCACAAAACGGGGAAACGGAAACGAGTTTCCGAAACGGGAAGCGATACAAAACGCGACCTCCCCAAATTTGAGGAAACGGGGAAACGCGAATATAT
>APFE031105698.1:375912-447620 GCA_000404065.3 Pinus taeda | reverse complement strand
GTTTCCTGCAACATTGACTTGAACTGAAGTAACTTTGAGTTGCCATGAGACAAAAATAACTATGGGATTAATGTAGCCAAATTGACTTGAGTTATTTTGAAGCAACAAATGTTATGGCTTGTTGACTTTAATGTAAAAATACACAAAAGGTATTTGTAATAATAATTTATTAATATATATAAAATGTACAAGTGATTTTGAATGTTACAATGAGGCTCCGCTTTTATATCTAGGCAGGTGTCCTTTCATGATTAGGCATGTCTTTTAGACATGCCTTTTCACTTAACTAATGAGTATTTCAGATAATCATTATTATTTACATTTATTTATATTTATTTTATTTTATATTCGTAACATTGCCCCTTCAAAAGCTTTGTCCTCAAAGCTTAACGTTGACAATTTTCTTCACCTTAATCTCGGACAATTGTCTTCACTTTGCTCACGTCATTTTTTATAAATGTGACTAGGCACTAGTACCTCAACATGTATAATTGTCTAGTGATATTATTTTGGGAACTATGTTTTTTTTAACAAATAAAATAATAATATTCACTAAAAATCTCTTCTACAATATCTAGTAGCTAGAAGATTCAAGAGGCATGGAAATTACTTGATTAGCATCACTGACCTTCGAAGTATTCCATAAAGTTGCAGCCCTTAGTAGAAATCTTAATATATAATATAATGACAAAGTTTTCCAAAACCTTTAGGTCAATATGGCAGGTCTTTCATGAATGTGGAAAACATTGCAGAATTCTGCTTTCGATACTCAGATACACCCGTGAGTAGGATGCAGTTGATCAATAAAAAAATACCATGACAAAAATAAAGCTATATAAAACATCTTCCATCTATGTGCTCCTTCCAGGATCCGCTGTGTTTGGATTATCTGTCACAAGCGGAACCTCAGCAAGTGTATTAGTATCACTTTGCTGCTTTCGCTATGCCTGTAGTGAAAGGCAAAGGAATTCGAACTTCTCCTTCTAATTTTTTGCTTTTTCTAGTTGTTTCTTCACCTTTTCTCTCTCTTCTACAAGATCAATGAGGGAGACATCTATCTTTTCACATTTCCTCTTAAGGAAGTTGTTTTCTCTATTAAGGTCCTGGATTGTTTTTGCCATCTTTTCCATCTCCGTTTTAAAGGATTCGAAAGCCTCATGGTTGTTTGTTAATGTTTCCTTGTTACGTATCACCGAGGCACCATAATGTATGACTGTTTTGACCAGGATTCATTGTTTGACACTGGGGCAGCATAAAACTGGTGTATAATGTGACTCTGCGTCAGCCCCTGCTTGTTTATGTCATCCCTAGGCCTCTTTTGCGTCACCCACGCAAGCCCTCTAGATTCTACGCAATCTCATGCTACCTTTGCGTCTTCCTGAAAGGCCCTGCGTTTGCCTCTCCTGTCTCTGTGCTGGTCTTTTGTTGCTGATACTGACTCTCTGTTCCATACTCGCTGCCTCCTGCTACTCTCCAGACCACTAGTTCGAATTTCTCAACTAACCCCACTTCAAAAATCGAACTGACTGGTCTCCCTCAGTGTATTCTCCAAGTTACCCTCAAGCCTCTTATACTTTTCTCGTTGATAATTCCACGGCCGAGATTAAGTCCCTAATCAACGGCTAAGATTAGATCTGGCTTGATCCATGACTTTTGGACCATTCTAACTCAGTTTTATATTAATTCACATTAATATTTTATTTTCCCTAAGTTTAGACTTAGGGACTCCATTAAAAATATTAATTATTTTAATATCTCCCAAACTGGTTATATTCTGCCCAAACCATTTTTGGTTCTTGGAGATCTCATGTGCTTTAGCCTCTCCGCCAATTTTTGTGGCTAGAGCACATCTGATGCTACCCCAAATCAACAGAATTATGTCAAAATTCCTAAAAAAGCATTGCTTCTTAGATTCTTTAAGCTTTGCTTTCATCAACCTTGAAAAATCATTTGCTCCACAGCAGAAATCTACAATCGTATCATTGTTCTATACATCCCAATGAAGCCTCTCAACAACCTCTTGTAGTTTATCAATTTTAATAAAATGTTGACCAAATGATGTGTAACACATCCCATGTATAAATGGTGCAAGATAAACCTTCAATTTACTCTTCCATTTAGACATTTGCAGGAGTATATCTAGGTCACAGACAACTTTAGCATCATCAACTCCAATACGACCCCATGCAGAAGGAACCATATTATGGGAAACAAAGTCTGTGCATGTGCTTCTACCAAGTCTCTGTAATGACCAATAGTCGTATACGCAACAAAAATATTTAAAATACTTCGTAGACAAAGACGTCCGTGGTAGGACAACAATTGTAAATTGTATATTGCATAAATAATTGATGTAGGATGAGTACAAATGAGAATGAGGGTCTTGTATATATAGCCAGGTAAGTACCCATTCACGAACAGGCATGTCTCTAAGACATGCCTTTTCATTATTAACTAACTAACCATTAGTTAATTTACTTATTATTTATTATATATTTATATTATTATGATTATTATTTATTATATATTTATATTATTATGATTATTATTTATTATCTATTTTTTCATAATTTATGTTCATAACATTGCCTTCCACTTCAAAAAGCTTTGTCATCAAAGCTTGTTGATGAAATGACTTTATCTCTTTTCCTGCTACGAGCGTCTTTCTCATCTCGGAAAAGTCATCCTTGTCAATACGAGTTGATATCATCCCCTAAGTGACAAACAAAATTGTCACACTGGGAAGGGATTAGGCCATCCTAAATTAATATTTTGTCGAATCTTGCAGTGACTGGAAACTTGTGATGAATTGGCATCACATGAATGGACTACACTGACATTAGTATTCTTCGAAACATCAGGTTGTTGTTTATGTTCTAAATACATAGCTTGATTGAGTTGTCTACTCTCGTGATTCAGATGTCGATAAGGAATTCTAGTGATTTGATTTTCCGTTATCTTGTTTGTGTTGTTTTCTTGATTTATTTGAAGCATTGTTGTTTTGAATTGATTATTGAATCCTCATTTGGAGTGTTCATCGTTTGAATGGAAACCTCTAAGTACATCTTTACTTTAGTATGATTTGGATTTGCCTAAACTGTGAGATTAGTGGAATCAATGTTTGTTTCTTCTTCCCCAACTTAGACTACTACATCTAGCGATTTTGATGCTTTTTTTGCAGCAATTTCTTTGAACCTATGCGTCAATAATTTCTTATCGTCCTTAAGTTAGTTAATCTGTTTGAGCAGATTTTGGTTATGATTTCTTAGACATAAGCATTACTCATTTTCTGAGTCAACTTTGTTTTGGCCTTTAAGCTTCTCGTCTTTTAAAGGCCTTTTGAGCATAAATTCTCCTCTTCTTTCTTTGATAGACTTTCATTGAATTTTTTGTCAAAACTCTCTTTCTCTTGTTCTAACTCGTTCTTCTTAGTTTTACACTTTTTGACTTGTGCAAGAAGTTTTTTTTGGTGATCTCTGAGGCGCGAAATTTCTTTGTTTTTGTTGCGGATGACTTCTTCAAGCTCTTTTTGCTTCTTTGATATAGTTTTTATGTTATCTTGAAATAGCAAGTCTAAGATATCCTTAAAGTCTTCTAATGAAGATGTTATCAGTGATGATAATATTAGCGATATATCGCCGAATACTGGAAATATCGCGATATTTTCGGCGAGCCAAAATATCACCGAGAAAATATCGCGATATTTTGGCTCCCGAAAATATCACAATATTTCTGAGATATCGTCAATATCTCGGCAAAACATCGTGCAACGATATAAAATATCGCCGAGCCGGCTGGGCTGCAACTAGAAAAGGGAAATTTGCCTTTTTTTTCCTCATTTCGGTTTCTGAGTGTTGGAGAAAGAAGGGGAAGAACTTTGTGGTGGTTGTGAAGGAGGGATTGAGGATCAAACAACTATTATCACCACCAACTAAGAATTTTTTGTGGACCAAAAATTGAAGAACAGTGAGACAAACTTCGTTTTTTCCATTAACAGGTATGTTCTTAAAAACCCCCATGTTAAAGATTTTTTCATAAATTTAGGGTTATGCTTGCTTGCCTCTTTGCCTACCAAGTTACCAACATTTTGTTTCTTTGTTTTTTTTTCCATTTGCTATGATTTTCATGCCCATGAGCCAATGGAAGGGTTTTCTCCATATTTGGATAGCAAGATTCATTTTTTTTCAACTTTCTTATACACCCTCTTATTGCCATTTTTCATTCACTTTGCAAATAATGTAGTAATTTATTTTAAATGAGGTGGTAATTACTTATTATTTTTTGTGTTGGCGGGTTTAACGCCAAATTTTTTTTGTGCCCTAGGTTTGAATTAGTTCACTACAAATATGCCAAAAGCCTTGGACTCAATTTGGGAGTATGGAGAGCCTAATGGTGGGGCAAATCGGGCATATCTATCATGCAAATTGTGTGGGACCAAGATGTCAGGAGGGGTTAAGCGATTGAGATACCTGTTAAAATTGACAACTAGGGCCAAAGTCCATGTGGGTCATCTTATTAATGGAAGTTGATACTTTTCTAGGATCCCTCTCATCGAGAGGTGTAGGATTGATCTAAAGATCATCCGATTCCGATAAGTATTCATGGAGATATGAATTTATTTATGTTATGGGACAATTCGTCAAGATCGGCCAACAACCAAATAAATCCCACTTGTGCTCAACGTTTTAGTATAAATAGAGGTGGCCTTCAAGTCATTTCAAAACACTTGGGATCTCTTCCTCTCTACTTGTCTTTGGGTTTTAGTAGGAGGAGAGATCCTAAGCGATAATGTTGTCCTAATCCAAAGGGCAGAAGCCGGAACTGTCGGGAACTGTCGGAACTGTCGAGAACTGTCGAACTGCTGAGAACAGTCGGGAACTGTCGAAACTGTCAGGAACAGCCAAAACTACAGGAATTGTCAGGAATTGTCAGGAACTGTCGGAACTGCCGGGAACAGCCGGAATTGCGGGAACTGTCAGGAACTGTCAGAACTGTCGAGAATAGTAGGAACTGCTAGAACTGTCGAGTACTGTCAAAGAATCTATCTCCGAAGGAGAACAGCATGCAAGGGACAGCTAACTAACATTGGGACAGATGTATGGTACTTAACAGCAAATACACCAAGCATTCAATGTTATAGCTAGCATGCAACAGCGAGCATGCTAAGGACAACAAACATGCTAGGGATAACAAGCATGCTAGGGACAACAAGCAAGCAAGGTGCAGCTAGAGCATAGGTCAGTACGGCAACATGGTGTAGCATTGCCACATAATGCAGTACAATGATGGGTACAATGATGATTAATGAAGAGTGATGAGACGCAACATAGTGATAAGGGTGCAGCATGGTGCAGCGCGGTGAGGTGCAGCAGGATGACGAAATGCAACACAACGATAGGTGAAAGAGTCACCTTGGAGAATCAGTTGAAGCAACATGTCTTCAACTGATCTCATGTATCATCTTCTTAGAGATGATCTATGCTATTATCTAGATATGTCAAAGTGTTGACTTCTGTTGTAAATGTACTATCTCTCTCTCTCTCTGCTGAACTATTGAAGAACATATAAGAAGAATTGATCAAGGGTTTCCCCACATTAGGGTTTGTCCCTGGCTAGCGCCACATCTTGTGTCCTCTTGTCTTGGCTTGTCTTCTGCGATTTATGTTTATGTTCTATTTGTCGTTTACTTTAATGTTGACATGATTGCTAATCTGGAAAAGATATCGAGCTAACTGTGAAAATTGAAATAAATTGCTCTAAGCATAGAACATACCTAAAATTAACAATACCATCTAGCTAAACTCCATGCACATGATGTAATGCCTTGTATGATTTCTAGTCCGGAGGTTATGCAAAAAGCTCTTGCAGCAATTGTTGAAAAAGACAGAAAGATAGTTGCTAGGGAGAGGGAAATGGTCTCAAATACATAGCTGCTAGTTTTAATTGTTTTGCTACATATAAGTTTATAGCTCTTGATGATGAGATACTTTTATATATGTGATTTTATTTTGTATTGGTTCTCCACATTTGAGAACTTGATTGGACAATTATCAGGGATTAGCAGTGTTTGGTATCACCTTTGATGTATCATTTTTATTTTACATCATATATATCAGTGCTTTCTTCATATTTATGTGCTAATGTGTTTATTTCATGTTGTTATTGTTGTATATGTTTAAAAATCTGAAAGAAAGAATAAAAAAAAAGGAATATATGTCGATAAGATGTTTTTTGGACCCTCGTCGATATTTTGCCAACACCGATATTATCAACACTGGATGTTATTAATTTTTATTTACTTGTTATCTCTCGAAATATGATGATCTTCCCCCTTATAAGGAAACGTCAAAACTTGTTTCTCAATGTTTAACATGAATGTACCCAAATTCTTAAACCAAGTTTGACAGAGTATGATGTCAATATACTCTTTACAACATGAAATTGAGATTAGTACTCATAATGACCTACTGTCACTTGTAAATCACTAATGCTATACTCTTTTTGGTAAAAATTATTTTTCCTTGCAACAATGCTTGGCTCTAGAATTAATAGTTGATTTTCCGAGTTAACGTTGATGTAATTTTTATCGTTTCTTGTGCTGATAGCGATATTAATTTCTCTTCCTTGGATATATCCTTTTAATGTAATTACTTTGTGATCCGTAACTAAAAAACCTTTATAGGAAAATTGTCCTTCCTTTAGAATTTTTGAATTAGGCTTTGTTGTCGCACAGAATGTCTAGGCACCGCGACAACGCATTGGGAATTGTCACCCTAATCCCCAATCTCTCCGTTTAAGTTGTCTCCCTACAACAAGCTGAGGGGGGTAGACCCTATGGAAAAATGGAATGAAGAAGAACTAGGTGGGAATCAACCAATTCGGGAGACACAGCGAGGCGATCAAGTACTTGATTAAAATTTAGCAAGACTTAGAATTAAACTAGATTTTAAACAATTAATACCAGTGCCTTATGGAGTCAACGATCTTGCTATCGAAATGAAGGCCAAGTAATCGATTAGCAACTACTGCTCAGGTGAATGACTATCTTATATGAAATGGACACCCTAAAACTAATGTGGGATGCACAAATCTTGATTGATTTTAGTTAAATGCCTACTTAGATTGTGAATCTGTCAATCCTTTCTGTGTTGAGCCTGATTTCGTAGTAACTGGCAAAGAGAAGGTCGAGAGAAGCACACTAAGGTGTGCTTAACGATATCTCTCTTGAACTTTTAACATACCCGATGCCTCCAGCGCTACAGAGAATTGTGGCTCTGACGGCTGCAAGGTCACCATTTTAAGTGCTATTAAAACAGGTTTCTCAAGAAAAGATGGATGGAAATCTATCTATCTATTGACAAAGCTTATGCTTCGAAGTAAATTTTATCCATGCAAAATTAACTTACATGCAAATGCACTGAAAGATGAGATGAAGTTAGATTCGAGGATGGGAAACATTTATGTTGCTAAAGCCCTCAACTACCCAAATGAAATGCTTGCTTTATTAGATGAAAACTTAGAAGATAAACTCTTGAAAATATTATATTTAAAACACCAGCTTATTTCAAATCTTCTTGATACAACTTGGCTCAAAGAGAACAAAAACCACTTTGCAATTCGATATCAATGTCAACAAATGCTCGAAAGTATGCTTAGCTTAGGAAACAAAGATATGTGATATATTATAATTCCACGATAAAATTCCTTGACAATCACTTGAAAATATTTGCAAAATGTCTAACATGTAACGAGCATCTAATAATTCAAGCAATGACGATCAATTTCAATAGATGCACAATGTCTTAGCAATTAAACTGTAAGAGATTCAAATACTTTAAACAACCACGAAATTTAAATGCTAACCGATTTAAATCCTAGAAATGAAAGATTTATGCTTAGTGACCCAAATCTAGGAAATTTACCACCTTCCTATAGTTAAACTTTAGATATAAAAAATTTAAGCACATTTAACTAAGGAAAAATTTTGATACCACACAAGTTTTTCTTTTAGATCTTAGCCTTGGCACAAAAAGACACCAAGAAGAAATTTTAAATTGACAGTTTAATTATTCCTTAGGTGAATTTCTCGATATGCTAAGCAAGACTAAATGTGACCAAAATAAATAAATAAATAGATGATTTAATAATTTTTTAAATCTTTTATAGGCCAGAGGCCACATAAAAATTTAAAACCCTCAAATGTGAAATTTATTTCAATTTCTAGTCACACAAAATATAAAAATGAAGCTCCTTCTTAATTTTTTTCTTAGTTTTTCATTTTTAGGGTTTTTAGATATTTATATTTTTAAAGATTAGAGTTTTTAGCTTTTCTTTTTTAGATTTTCAAATTTTAATAAAAAGAGAAAAAAAAAATTCAAAATACAAAGAAAATTCATTTTTTTTTGCTTGTTTATGTTTTGGATTTAAAAGAAAAGGAAAAAAAAAAAAGGGAAAGTCGGAATAATTCAAAACTAAAGGCAAATCATAAAATGAAACTACATTAAACCTAACATTACCAATACACCAAAGCAAAAAAACAAAGGAAAACGCAAAGTGAAATTGAAATGTTGATTGCAGGTCCGACTGCGGGAGAGCAACTAGACGGCGGGGGAGAGACGCAGTTCGATGCATTTTTTGGAGGTGAGCAGGTGATGCAGCGATGGAGGCGGAGGGAGGATAGATATGGCAGTGAAGAAATCAAACGAAAGGAAGAAGGAATGCGGAAGAAAAACGCAGCTCTAAAGGAGCGATTTGAATGAGAAACGAGGGGTCTATGGAAGAGCCACAAGAGACAAGGGAGAAAGGAAATACGCAGGGGGCAGCGGCAGATTGAAGAGCAGCGAATGCATGAACGCGGATTGGGAAGTTGACAAGAGAGAGGTTGCGATGAAGAACAAAACGCGGGTCAGAAAAACGTTGAGAGGGAAGTTGCAGGTGGAGGAAGCAGCAAATCACGTAGACAGGGAGATCACGCAAGTAGGGAGGATAATAAAAACGCAGGCTAGTCGAGGCTTGGGAAGGGAGCTACGTAGAATGGAGAGAGATTAAGCAGCGAGAGAGAAGATGGACAATAAGGGAGAGGAATAAAACCCAAGGCAACAAAACCCCTTAAAAAAAATTCGAAAAAAATTTTGCTGGAAAAACTTCAGGCAGCAAACAAAATGGAAAATCACAACCCAATAAAACCCAGAAATTTCCAGATTAACTTAATATGTTTTGATTTCAAATTTATAATCGAAACCCCTTCCAGATTTAAAAAAATTTAAGAAACCCTTGGACTGTGAAAAATGCCCCTGCAAAAGTTGGTTTTGAGGCCAGACCTTAGCCTCCAGAGCCTAGATCTGGCTTCAAAATCAAACTTCACCTTCATATTTGCAACCTGTACCTGAAAACACAAACACCCAAGACCCGGATATAAATGGAACCCCAGAAACTCTAGTCAGAAAAACCCAAAATAAAATTACAGATCTATGCATAGGAAGAGAAAATCTACTAGATCTCGCAAGTGTGAGTCCAACTCAGCTCCTAGATCTGATAATTTAAAGCTCTTAAAAGCCAGATTTGTCAATTTAGCACAGAAAAGTTTTGAAATTTTAAATTTAAACAGAGGTGCTTCGCCCAAAACCCTTCATGCATCACTAATAAAATTTCTTACAATAAGCCCAGGATCAAATCAAGTTGGGCTCTTTAGAAAATACTAATCGGGAATTGGCTGGTCCAACTGAAAACTTCTTCGAACGCCCGATGATCAAAAAAAAAACAAGAATTTCCTACACAACTCAGTTCAACCATCAACATAGGGCGAGAAAACGATAATAAAATTCAGATTTAATAGAGATACTTATTGTTATATTCAAAACTTAAATTACCATTCAAACCCCGGCGATTGAGCACGATACCTGTGCCCAAATCACTTTTCAGAAAGATATCATCAATGGCTAAAAGGAAATCTATGTATGAAAATAACACATCTTACAGCATTTCCACGAAGAGTAACACCAGCAGAAATTAACCCCAAAGTCTTTTTTTATTTCTCATAAAAAAAAAAGATTACAAGAGAGCTTTCACTTAGCACATGACTCAAAGATCGAATGATCTCAACTAACAAATGACCTCCTATTTAAAGATAAATCCTTCAACGGCTAGTTTGGGTGATCCTCGTCAAAGTAATCTCGACCGTTGATGAGGATCAAAATTTATTTTAATCTCATCCATCGAAATTTTTAAATATTGAGGAAATTCAAATTTTTCAATTAAATGCATTTTAATTAATTCAAAAATTAAGTTTATGCATTAATTTCCCCAAAATTTTGACTTTGACTTAAACCCAAGGACCAACTGCTTAAAATTTAGCAAAATAATCAATTAACCTTGGTCCCTGGGCCTCTTAAAATTTAATTTTTAAAAGACCCACGAATTTTGCCTTTGGAAAATTTAAATTTACCTAGGACCTATAATTAATTAAATTTCTGGCTTAGGATTTTAATTAATTTTGGCCAAAAAATTTAATTAATTAACCTATGAAGGGATAAATTATTTTTCTAACCCTAAAGACACTTTACATCATGATTTTTACATTTTTTACAGCTCAAGGGGGAAAACCCATTTGCAAAAAACCCTCACAGACTACCCAATTTTGCGACCTAAAATATAATCTAGCAGATCAAGCAATTTGTAATAAAATAACCTCACCAGATAATTAGGATTATTCCCAAATCACTTTTACACGGACTCGATCTATAATGCTAAGACTCCCCTAAAATCCTGGTGACAAAATTCATTCTAGCTTTGGGGTAAGGCTGAATGAAAACTCTATCGACCATCCGAGAATAGATCAGTGAGACAAAAAACCTCCCGGAATGTAGATCGTTGCCAAAAAAATAGGTTTACCTAGGCAATTACATACATGACATAGATCTGCTAAGATTATTTACATCATATACATGCAAAATGGGTTTACATTATAACATGACAATCAGGTTGATGATGATAGGTGGACGACACAGGCACATCAATGAGGTGTTATCCCTTTTGCGAAAAAAGGGGGTGTACCGCTATGGGTCATTGACACGTAGTGGTCAACATGATCCATTTGTTTATCGATAATTTTTCTTTAGCGACACTAATATGTTCTTCAAAATTGGACTTCTTTTTGTGTTCGTCGAAGAGCCTAGGGTTTAATGATAACCCCTTTTTCTTTTATTTTCTTCAATTATATATTTGTTTGCCACTTTAAAAAAAATTAATATAGCTCCACTATTTAAATAAATTATATTTATTTTAATGCTTTTAAAAAGTATTCTTCCTTTGTTATAACTTGTTATCCTTATGTCTCTTTATAGTTATAGATTTAACCCTTTATCAACTTTAATATATGGATCTTTCAAATAACCTTTTATAATAAAACCCTCTTTGTACTTATATATATTTTTACAATAATTTTATGACTGAACTTTTTTAAAATACCCCTTTATAATATAATATTTCTCTTTATATATCTTTTATTTATAATCATTTTTTTCTCTTTGAAAAGTTACAACCCTAGTGAAACATGGTTATTCACCTCTCTGGGATATAATATAAAATATATGTCCACTTATGTGCTTTTGACTCGGTTAATTTCCTCCACGTAAAAGCTTACCATTCACGTAAAGAGATGGTGTATTCCTTTTGTTCTTCTTTTACCTTGAAAATACCATGGGCAATTACCATGGGTTGCTAAAACCATGAGCTTGTAAACCACTTAATGAAGAATCAAGATAGTATTATCTACTCTTCCTCTTCTTACATATAGTTTTAAAGATATTTGGAAAGATTTCCTTTTGACTTTATCATGCACTTTTTATCAATAATATAAAACCTTTTATATATATGAATGTTCTGCTTCAAAATTTACATCGAACTATATTTTTTTTTTCTAATAATTTTTATCCTTCTTTTTTTTACTTTATATTTCAAGATTTGTTTTTTTTTTTTTCTTTATTTTTCTTTTTGTATTTTTTGTTTTTGATTTTATCAAATGGCCCAAGGCCTAGTAGTGACTAGTAGAATGGAGAACCTCCTTCGTAGTGAATGCTTGATTGATGGCAACAAATTGACGACGAGTTGAAAACCAAAAGCTGAATCAGACGTGGCTCTGATACAAATGTAACAACCAATAGTCGTATACGCAACGGAAATATTTAAAATACTTCGTAGACAAAGACATCCATGGTAGGACAGCAATTGCAAATTGTATATTGTATGAAGAATTGATGTAGGATGAGTACAAATGAGAATGAGGGTCCTGTATATATAGCTAGGTAAGAACCCATTCACGAACAAGCATGTCTCTAAGACATGCCTTTTCATTATTAACTAACTAACCATTAGTTAATTTACTTATTATTTATTATATATTTATATTATTTTGATTGTTATTTATTATCTATTTTTGCATAATTTAAGTTCATAACAGTCTCTCACTGCCACTATCAGAAAATTGACATTTATGTCTATCATATGAATAATCCTCCCACAAATGGTCTCCATCTCCTTTCCTATGTGACGATTGTAGCGTCAGTCCAACAAATGCATCTGGATTATCCTTCTTCCATAGAGGTTGATCAAGGACACAGAAATCTAGTTCATTTTCTGCAAAAACAATTGGCAACCAATTTGTACATGCAACATCCTCATTTGCTCCACAATTAATATTCTTATTGTATGAGTTTTTGCTACTTAATGGTAGACTAGAAGCAACAACAGCTAAGGGTCCAAATGGCCCAGTTTTCATCCCCAACAAGTGCCCACCCA
This sequence comes from Pinus taeda, assembly GCA_000404065.3. Taxonomy (NCBI): domain Eukaryota; kingdom Viridiplantae; phylum Streptophyta; class Pinopsida; order Pinales; family Pinaceae; genus Pinus; species Pinus taeda. Next base: position 434,825 of record APFE031105698.1, on the reverse strand, counting down.
TAAGTGAAACTGGAAGATTGAATTGAGAAAGGCTTTGAACATCTTCTACAACAATCCTATTTACACCATGCTCCATTGGGCACATGTTCCCTCTATAAGACAAAATCCCCGCTCCTAAAAATCCCTGCGCCGAGGGCGTCCCATGCCCATGGCTAATCCAATGGTAGAATTCAAATGGGGGGCTCGTCCTTGCATTTCTGCATGTAGTGTATGCAACTGCTCTAGACCACCATTAGGCATTCTAGGAATCAGCCCAAATGCATTCCATGATGAATTTGCAGAATTTCCAGGATTTGATATAAGCCTTGCCAGATACATATTTGAAGACATAGGTCCCTGGACCCTGAGGCATTACTGACGAAAAATCAACTGTCTCCATGGAGGTGAACCCTGAATTATGTGGAGCATAGCTACCTATACTCCTTCCCCTTCCTCTTCCTAAAGGAGCACGAAGAAAAGAATTTTGCACATCAAACCAAGGAGCAAGTTCAACACGATATGTTTGACTTCCCTTCACCAAGTTTTGACCTCCATCCACATTCAACCGGGCAAAGGGTGAAGAACCGTGACGATTCTTGTCAAAGTTTACAGATCCTTCTCTCTCTATTTGTAATGGGGTATATTCCCTGCAGCGATCTAAAAATTGTGCCTCACCTTCTTACAATGACTGCCCATTATCTGAAAGTTCGTCGTGCTTCTTGATAGGTCTCATCTCATCATCCTCTTCACCATCCCGATCAAAAGATTGAGACCAAGTGACTCTCCTTTTATGTTTATGGTTGCGATCATCATCATCTTCATGTGGATCTCCTTTACTACGACCAAGTTTGTCTTCACCATTATTAAATGTAATGTTTTGTGCATTATTCTCATTATTTTGATCATGGTTTTCTTCCTCCTCTCTCCCATGATCCACTTTTTCTTTTTCAGAGGTCGCTACCACTGTCTGTTCAGAGGACCACAGAACCTATCCAGCTTCTTCAGCTACACGGACCAGAGATGTATCGCACTTTACATCCAGGAGACTCTAAAGCATCGAGAGCATATCCTCCAGCCTCCCGTCCGACCCAACACTACTCGTCAGATCACCTCTTTCTTCAGCATACTCCCCTCAGCCCGAGGAGTCAAGAGATCAACCAGTCCGAGTACCGATCAGTCCGACTCACACAGATCGACAGACCCTCGTTCAGTTAAGAGGAGAGGCCCCTTACTTACGAGGGCCCAGCAGCAGAACCGTTCCAGGCATCTCCCCGAGAGGCGGCCCAGGACCATTAGATCACAGAGACAACACAATGGGAGGCAACCAGCGCCCACCGCTTCAAAACAGCAAACCTTGCTGAACTACCCACAGCTCTTTTCTCTCGGCCTCGGATGCTAGGAGTAGCGGACTCCCACATCCGAGCCCCCAGGGTCTTCTTCACCAGTGAGACTACGACGCAGTCTAGAGATCAACAGGCGTGGCCGGGATCGGAGCTTCATTCGCTCTTCCCAACCCACCTCGTTTTTAGTTTTCAGTTTCTATCTTCCTTTCAGCATTTGTCTTTCTGAGGAGACCGATTGGTTCTCCTACTAGGCACGGCCCCCTTATGTAACCGACAATCCCTTTGACCTACTTTGTGGTCATTTGTTGGACATTAATAAAATTATCTTATCTTATCAAACATGTCATCTTCATAATTATCTTCACAAATATCTTCTTCTTTTTCTTCTTCCATGTTTTCCTCTTCATCATCATCAATGTCTTCTTCAGCATCTTCCTCATTGTTATGATGTTGTTCATCTTCTTGTTTCTCAAGATAGTCCTCATCCACACCATCTTCATTTGGATCATCATCATGATCTATATTATTTTCATCCACATCAAGACCAGCTTCATCTGGATCATCATCTTGATCTATATCATTCTCATCCACATCAAGACCAGCTTCATCTGGACCCTCATCTTGATCTATATCAGTTTCATCGGGATCATCTTGATCATTTTCTGCAACATCTTCATTTTCATTGGCATCATTCTGATCAAAATCTTCTTCTCCTGCTTCACCTAGTTTTGTTTCTTCACTCTCGTTATCATCTTCCTTATTATCGATTTCCTTTCGATGTGTTGTAACTTCTGCACATGATTTTTCTAATTGTTGAAGTATTTCTTGAATTTTATTAAACTATTCAATGAATTCAAGATGTAAACGTAACATCATATTGTCTAGCGGATAACGTTCAAGGACTTGCATGGTTATATTATGTGGCGGATAACGTTCAAAGTGTGCATGGCTCTAATACCACTGAAGCAACAAAACTTATGGCTTGTTGACTTTAATGTAAAAATACACAAAAAGTATTTGTAATAATAATTTATTAATATATATAAAATGTACAAGTGATGTTGAATGTTATAATGAGGCCCTACTTTTATACCTAGGCAGTGGTCCTTTCATGATTAGGCATCTCTTTTAGACATGCCTTTTCACTTAACTAATGACTATTTCAGATAATCATTCTTATTTACATTTATTTATATTTATTTTATTTGATATAATTTATATTCGTAACAGATTTTTCCTTAATTAATTTGATTTGTCATATTTTTCTCCTTTAAACCATTTTTAGGAATTCCAACTTAGCTTAATTCTCTCCTTACTTATCTTTAGATAATTCGACCTAACTAAGGTCGAATTAGTTTCCTCTTTTGTGGAGGGAAAAATAGGGAAAAGGTGAGAGAGAAAGGGAGACAATTTGGTGGAGTAAATGAGAGGAAAGATGGGAGGGAAAATACGATAGAAAATATGAAATAAAGAAGAAGGAAAACATGAGAGGAAAGATGGGAGGGAAAATACGATAGAAAATAGGAAATAAAGAAGAGGGAAAACATGAGAGGAAAATAAAATTGCCTCAGCCAACTCACCAATGACTCATCTAAGATAGGAAACTTTTATTAATGTCCAACAAGTGACCACAAAAGCAGGTCAATGGGACTGAAGAGTCCAGCTAATATGAATACAATGAAGAAGTGGAAATGCATCTCCTAGAAAATGTCAAAAATAACATGAAGAAACAAACCTACATAAGTATATCATCAAAACACATGCATAAGACAATGACAAGACATGGCGATGCAAAACACTAAGTCAGTTTGTCCAAGATTGGAAAGGTGGACAACCTAACCCAAGACTCTGTACTCTAGTCTCTCGCCACTTGTCCACTTAAAGGCTGCTACATTTCAACACCTCAGACTGCCACATCATCCTGCGATAAATAGACATGACAAAAATAGCAGCCCCCTAAAAAATATGAAAAGGTATCAAATGCTTGAAATAGATAGGAGAACCCTGCCATTTAGTCCACACCTAAAGATAGGCACCACTAAAAATAGTAATATGTCTCTATGCCCACAATATTATACTCATTAGACTCAAACTCTGTTTGGGAACTAAAATATACTATCAGCACTCCCATGCAATGACTACTAAAAATAGAAAGTGCTCAAATTCTAACGAAACACCACCATTGGACTTAGAACGTAGTGAGGAACCTGAACATGCAATCAACCTTGACATGCGACCACTACTAAAGATAAGAAGTCCTCATAATCTCATGAAATCATACTCATTAGTTTCATCTTTCCATAAGGAATCCAAACATAAGATCAGAATCAACGTGCAAGCATTACTAAAAGTAGAATGCTTAAATGTCGCTCGTCAGTCGCTCATCAAACTTAGAATCTCGAACGATTCTAAATATATCATTATCTCTAACATGAAAGGCCCCGAGCAAAACTTGCTAAAAATAGAAAGAGTTATGCATGTCACCCAGAAAAGTCTCATTGGAATCTCGAGTTCGTAAGGACTCCGAATATGTGATCAATATGTACAAAATCTTGGCTGTAAATCCCCCTCAGTTTCAAGTTTGGTTTTGACATCAAGTTTAATGCTCTTCCCCTCATGATTAGCAGTTGATATAAACTTGAATATAAATATCAAAAGGAAACACAGGAAATTTACCTTACTTTTCACATTTGCTAAGAAACCACACAAACATTCATGAAATTTGGACACTAAATTTTAGTCAAGCTGACCCTAGAAAAACCCCAAAGGGAAACCTAGTGAGAGAGAGAGAGTTCTTTTATTTCAAATAGAGATTATTACAGCAATTCAATTCAACACACAGTCAACTCCGAATATGTGATCAATATGTACAAAAGCTTGGCTGTAAATCCCTCTCAGTTTCAAGTTTGGTTTTGACATCAAGTTTAATGCTCTTCCACTCATGATTAGCAGTTGATATAATCTTGAATATAAATATCAAAAGGAAACACAAGAAATTTACTTTACTTTTCACATTTGCTAAGAAACCACACAAACATTCATGAAATTTGGACACTAAAATTTTGGTCAAACTGACCCTAGAAAAATCCCGAAGGGAAACCTAGTGAAAGAGAGTTCTTTTATTTCAAATAGAGATTATTACAGCTATTAAATTCAACACAGTCAACTTATCACCCTAATATCTTGTTTAGAACTCCTTGGGAAATGTGCTGACAGCTCCTTAGAAATTCCTGCTAGCAGCCCCTCGATTTGTGTGCTGAACAGACCTCAGCCCCATATCTGCTCAAAAAATTGCGCCTCAGCCCCCCCAAAATTCATTCCAACTGCACAAATTTCCTTGTTGATTTTTCTCATCGAAAAACACGTTGCGTCCCTTGAAACTTGTGTCTTGGATAAAAGGGAAAACCCCAAAATTTCCTATGTTTGGGCAATTGGGAGCAAGTTTTGGGGCAGCTGGGAAAAAAGCCCAAAGTTGGGGTTTGTTGTGAACCCCTCTAAATTAATTAAGGAGAAAAGTCCCCTCAAGGAAATCTATAAATACAAGAGAGTTAGATTCATTTGAGGCATCATTAGATTAGATTATTCGTCTCTGTTTTTCTTTGAGCCTGAGACCTAAGGATTTTAAGACCCTTTTTTTCCTTGGCTAGTTTCAGTGGAGGTGATCCCACCCTACCTAGTAACCTTCTCTCACTTGTTCTGGCACAGGTCATTGGAGTAACCATATTTTAATTGAAGATTGATGATTTTCTCTTGTTCTGGCACAGCATCTTTATCTGAAAAAGTTGACCTGTGACTAGGGAGAATCTGAAGCTAACGGAAGCACATTTGAGGACAGTTTCCAGTCATAAACCAACTGCTAAGGCTACCTGGGTAAAAAATTCGGACACTGATGAGTGGCAGGGCATTCTGAGTGCGGCATGGCCCTAAAAATCAGTCGTGGTTGGTTCAGGAGCCCAATTTGGGGAGACAACAGTGGTAAAGTGCTCTACGTCGCAGGGCTGCAGGGCCGAATTTACAGTATGAGTTATAATCATCAGCCTATTACAGTGAAGTCAGTTGGGAGACGAATTCAGAACTGGTGAGCAGAGCGCAGGTTAGTGTCTTCTATAATCCCCCCTCACTAAAGCTAAACGAGGATCTGAAGCAAGCCCAAAGTCCCTGAAGCATACATAGAAATCTTGAGATGGAGTTGGAGGAGTTATGAGCAAAACTAAGAGTTTTATCATCCTTCAGACACCTTGCTATCTCCCTGAGGCAACTCGCATTCCCTTTCTGAGTTTCAGTAGTATTGTGGGCAGTCCCTGTAGCAGGAAGTGTTTTTTAAGTTGATCAGGTAGTTTACTATGGTCAGAATTGCACAAACAGTAAACTATAATTCAGATCAGTTAATAGGATATGGTGATCAGTAGTCTCGCTCTGTTCATAAGTAGATTAGAATTATTTGGAATTGTTCTAGAACTGGTTAAATTTTCACTGGACATTTGAACTCGGATCACATTAATACTGTTGAATTGTTGAATGATTGAATTACCGCCTTACATCTGCATTCCCTTTATATTTATGTTGGAACAGCTTGTGTCATTTCCTAGACCAAAAAAAAAAAAAAAATTGTTAAAAAACCCTAGTTGCCTAAGAAACCCTAAGACAAAACTTTCCATAGATTACTACAGTGGTACCAAAGCAGAGCATCCGACCAGCTTGTGAGTACATGAGCTTTGTATACTTCCAAAAGATACAAGCAACGCAACAGTAAGGAGAAAAAGGGACACCCATTGTTCAACCATGGGAGATAATAAATAATAATCATAATAATATAAATATAATAATAAATAATAAGTAACTTAATTAATGGTTAGTTAGTTAATAATGAAAAGGCATGTCTTAGAGACATGCATGTTCGTGAAAGGGTACTTACCTGGCTATATATACAGGACCCTCATTCTCATTTGTAGATAATCTTACATCAATTCTTTATACAATATACAATTTACAATTACTATCTTACGTTGGATGTATTTGTCTAATGTAGTATTTTAATATTTCCACTGTGTATACAACTTTTGGTCGTTACAATTGAAGTCTCTAGTCGTTTTTGTCCAAGTTGAAGATAAGGGACCAAATATCAATCCATTCAATATCACAACTCAAGAACAAGAAAAACCTATAGAAGTTAAAACCAATTCAGATATTGCAGTTCAAACAATGGAAATTCCAAGTGATGATTCAATAACCAACTCAACAACGACAGTACCTAAAATAAATCAGGAAATTGCCACACACATGATAAGGAAAAGGCAAACCGCAAGAATTCCTTATCAACATCCAAATCACAAGAGCAGACAACTAAGTCAGCCTACATATTTGAACCATTCAGAACAGAAACAATAGATTTATGTTCCAAGGAATACTGAAGTTTGCAGAGTCCAATCCTATGATACTAATTCACTACAAATTTCCAATCACCAGAAAGTTCCATAGAAGATTAATCTTGGATGGTCAAATTCATTCTCAGTCCGACAATTTGGTTTATCATTCAGAGGATCATATTGTCTTATATCAACGAAGATAAAAGTTTTGAGACGAGAAGATATCCAAAACAGGAAAAGAGATCCGACCTTTTCATTAGTAAGGTTTGAGGAAAAGGCTTTTTGAAGAGGGGCAATGTTATGAATAAAATATATATAAAATAATACAAATAATGTAAAACAATAATAATAATAATAATAAATAATGATTAATTAGTAACTAGTTAATAAAAAGGTATATCTCTAAGAACATAACCGTTGGTGAAGAGGTACCTGTCTAGGGTATATAAGCAGGCCCTCACCCTCATTGCAATCATCTCAAATCAATTTTTATGCAATATTCAATATACAATTACTTGTCCTACTATGGATGTTTACGTCTTCCAAGTGTTTTGAAGATTACTTCATTGCGTATACAAACCTTGTTCATTAAGAAGTTGCGTTATGGTTGTAAAAATTCTAAAAAGTTGTCTATATTGGTAGCATCAGTGATTGTAAGATTCTATCCTAGACTCCAGTATCGTGGAAAAACAACACCTGTGCATGCTCGACCATTTCATTAATTCGATTTATGCCATTGCAGCTAGTTGGTGGTGATTGCAGATTGGAAAGCCAAGCCACATAATTTGGGACCCCAGGGCAGGTGTTTGTTGGTGTTCGTTGTTACAAGTATAATTTATATAAAAATAAAATAAATATAAATGAATAAATAAATTTATAATTAATTAATGATTAGTTAATGAAGAGGCATGTCACTAAAGACATGACGACTCATGAAGGGGCACTTACTTAGTTATATAAGAGGGCCCCCATTGTAACATTCATCCATCCTTGTACTATCAACTTATCAATAAAAAATATTACTTTCAATATATTTGTGTATTTTAAATTTTACGCACAATTACTCTGAGTTTCTTTGCTACAGTGGTATCAGAGTGGTTTCAGTCCTCAGGCCAGAATTGCTGCAATGTTCCTCGATTTCAATCGATTATCATTCTCGACTGCTCTATTTTCGTTGTGCTTACTCCCTGTACGTTGTGCCTACTCTCCATTTCGACCACAATTGTCCCTGCCACATTATCCTCGACGTTTTTCCGCCACCGTCTAAATTCTCACCATTGTTTTCCGACATCTCCCTGAGCCTTCTCCCTGTCTGTTGTTGATGTTGTTGTTGTACCCACTGTTGATGTTGCTGCAACTACCCGACCAACCACCATACACATCCGCCATGTTGCTCTGCATCACCACTGCCAGCCGTGACCCCAATTTACCCGACATTGCATAGCACCTTCGACCGTCACGCCTGTCTGCCACTGTTAACCGTTGATTTAACCCTATCCTCCACTACATGCCGCGTCATTTCATTTGGTTAAGTTTAAAAAAGTCGATATAAAATTCGCATTATAACTTTATATAGTCATAAAAAAAATTAAAAACTATATAGTTAAAAAACTATATATATATATATATTAGTTAAAAACTATATATTTACCATATAATTAATAATTAATTTAATTATTGATTAAAAATAATAATAATAATAAATAATAATTGGTTTTGCCAAGAAAAAGAGGGGCAAAATGGTGAATAATAAAGCTATACTACAAACCTTGAAGAACTGTTCATGGAGTTTTGTGAAAATTCTATCACTGCAGCAACTGATTTACTTTTCCTACTTATTTCATCATAAGTTATTTATGAAATTACTTCAACAAACATTAAAATAAATATTGCTGCAGATATCACATTGTAATACAGAAACAAAAATATGCACACATTGACACAGTTATTTTGGATAATGTCCACGGAAAAACCCAATGTGGGAAAACCGATGCAGCAAGAGAGGATTTTATTATTCGGCAATTTTCTTATACAACATGGTGCCAAACTGGCTTACCCACAGATAGACAAATTTCCAGCACTTTCCTAAACCCAGCGTAGGCCCCACTGACCTCTGTTATAGCCTAAAACCCTCTGCGTCAGCCTACTCAGGCTCTGCGCAGCCTCTCTGGGCTTCTGCATCACTCTTGCAGCCTCTGCGTGGATGACGCATGCCCTTCTAGCTCTGCACAGTCTCTACTGCCTCTGCGTGGCTTCCTTTGGCTCTGCGTCTGCCTCTTTTGCACTAATCTCCCATCTCTTTGTTCCATACTCACTGCCTCCTGACTGCTCTCCAGACCATTGGTTCAATTTCTCAGCAAACCCCGCTCTAGAAATTGAACTGACTGGTCTCCCTCAATGTGTTCTCCAAGTGCCCCTCAAGCCTCCTCTTATACTTCTTTTGTTGACATCTCAAAGGCCAATATTAAGTCCCTAATCAATGGCTAAGATTAGATCTAGCCCAAACCCTTTCTGGGTATTGGAGATCTCATGTGCCCCAACCTCTCCACCAAATTTCGTGGTTAGAGCACATCCGATGCTACCCCAAATCAACACTCCCTCTTAGCGAGGACTGTGCTCTAGCAATAGTCCTCATTGAGTACTTTGATCATCCAACATCAGTACCTGTGTTGATGCTAGGCCTTCTTTCCCATCATCCTCTACACTACTGCATCTTGTACTGCTGCCAATGGTTTTGCCACTGCCACTGTTGCATCTGTATGACAGGTCCCTCTGCGTCTGTGCTACTGTTGGTCCTTTTCTCCCAGCACTGCACCTTCCTCTGCATCTGTGTTGTTGTTGGTACTTTCTCCCAACACTGCATTTTCACTGCAACTCCCTCTGCATCTGTGTTGTTGTTGGTCCTTTCTCCCAACACTGCATCTGGACTGCAACTCCCTCTTCATTTGTGTTGTTAACACACTACTTCTGAAAGGGGTTCTTTACCATCACCATCTTTTCCCTGAAGGAGTCAAATTTTGACTTTCCAAGGGCCTTGGTGAGGATATCCACCACTTGTTCCTCAGTAGGAGTGTAGCTCAACTGTACAGCTCCACATTGGACACAATCTTTGACAAAGTGACATCGGATATCAATATGCTTTGACCTATCATGAAATACTGGATTCTCAGAGAGTTTGAAGCAACTTTGATTATCACACATGATCCTGGTCGCCTCCATATTTCTTCTAAATAGGTATACCAGCAGTTTTCTAAGCCAAATGGCCTCACACGAAGTTGTGTTTGCTGCCATATATTCTGCCTCAAACGAGCTCAGAGCCGCGGACTTTTGTTTCCTACTGCACCAGGAGGTTATTCTTGATCCAATCTTGAAGCAATACCCAGAGGTACTTTTCCAATCCACTGAACTTCCTGCCCAATCTGCATCAGTAAATCCACTCAACCTAATATCCTTCCCCTTGTTGTACAATAGCCCATAATGAACTGTTCCCTGTAAATACCTGAGAACGTGCTTGGCTCCTACCCAATGAGCCCTCTTTGGTTCCACCATGAACTGACTGAGGGTGTTGACAGCATAGCAAATATCTGGCCTAGTATTGACTAGATATATCAGGGACCATATGAGCTATCGGTATAGGGTGAGATCGACATCCTTGTCTTCTGATGCATCAATCTTTTTCCAGTTGGTGATCATTGGCTTAGCCATAGGTCTACAGTCTCCCATCCCGAACCTTTTCAGAATTTCTGTAGCATACCTTCCTTGCCCAAGGAAGATTTCTCCTTTCTGCTGCCAAACTTCCAACCCTAGAAAATAGTGCATTCGTCCCAGATCCTTCATATCGAACTCTGTGGCTAGATTCTTCTTGCAGTCTTCAATGAGTTTGGATGATCCTGTCAGGAAGAGATCATCAACATATAATACTAAGATAAGTGGCTCACTATTTACGACCAGATAGTAGAGATTCGGACCCGCGTCACTCTTGACAAACCCCATCTTCGACATAGAGCTACAAAATGTCGCATGTATGTTTGGAATGAATATAATTCCAGGAGATCCTTCAGAAATGGATATTCCAAAACTCAACATAATATCAACAAATTTGATCATTTGAGAGATGTTGTCGAATGTTACAAATGTAACAATTTTGGACATATGGCTAGGGATTGTGAAGTTTTTGACAGGTACAACCATTATCTGGAAAACCCTAGAAGCAAGTTCGTTGGATCACGAGACATGTTCCACGATGATTTTTTCAAAAAAGAATACGTGCTAGATGGGTCAAACATTGAATGTTTCAAATGCCATAACTATGGCCATAGCGCTCGTGGTTGCAGATATCAGATGGAATCACCTTTGGAAAAGGAAACAAGTACAGGAAGACAAAGCAGATAACAAAGTTTCAACAGTTATGCTCTCAAAATTTGTAAAAGCAAAAGGTCATGAGGAATTAACAGTTGCTTCAGATAATGACTCAAGTCAAGATGGCCCATTAGGTTACAGCGGAATATGGTCTATGGTACCCAAAGGAAATGATCTAGTCATCCAAGCTTATACAGATGCAGATTGGGCAGGAAGTGTTGATGTTCGTAAGAGTACCAGTGGAGCAGCATTCCATCTAGGTCGTTGCCTTATTTCATGATTAAGTAAAAAGCAGTCTTCAATCTCATTATCCACAGCAGAAGCAGAATATGTCGCAGCAGCAACTTGTTGTACTTAAGTTCTTTGGATGAAGCAAACTTTGCAAGATCTTCAAGTCAAGTTTGATGAGCTTATTCCCATCTTCTGCGATAACAGCAGTGCCATCAATATCTCCAAGAATCCTGTAATGTATTCCAAAACGAAGAACATTCCGATTAAATATCATTTCATTAGAGAGCAGGTCGCTGAAAAGAATATCAAGCTTGAATATGTTGGCACAAAGGAACAAATTGCTAACATCTTTACCAAACCATTACCTCGTGAAACATTTGAGTATCTTCGCTGAGACTCTTTCCCTTATCTAGAGGTGTGTACAGGTCCACAGGATGGTTGTTTGTCAAGGGGGAGTTACCCTTTGCCATTGATGACAAAGGGGCAGAGAAGGCAGTAGGAAGAGGTGTCATGATTGCAGGGGGAGTACTTGTGTTGCCATCAATGCCAAAGGGGGAGATTTTTTATCAGTGGTTGTCATTGATGTCAACCCAAGCAGCACCCAGGGCTACCCCGATCTTGCATGGGCATTTTGACTTGACAACTTACTCTATTCTGAGTCAAAGATCTTCGGGATGGATTCTACTCGTCGAGATGTTTTCGTTGATATATTGCACGCCAAGTAATTCTTTACAGTTTGAGAGATATTCATGTTTGAAGTTAGTAACCCTAGTTAGTGGGCTAAAACCCTATGGGGTTGTGGCATGGCACTCATAATTGGTTGTGGTCATTGAATAGTCAATAATTAATAATAATAAAAAATTGCTCCTAAAATCTCTCCAACGTTCACTTGTTGAGGACCCTCTCAACTCAACATTCATATAAATAATGACCCTCATATCCTCCTCTAGTAGGGATTTTGTGGCTTCAAATAGGTCATCATGGCATTTTCGCTATAACTTTTTTTCTGTGAAGCTTCAGAAGCTGAAATTAAAATCCATTTGAGCAAAAATCTTGATAACCCTCGTGATCGAATTTCAGATCGTGGTTCGCTATATTTTCGGAGATATGATCTGAGGAAGTTAGGGTTTTTGCATGCTCCTGAATTCCATGTCAAAAAGGTGACGTTGGGAAAATCGTCATAACTTTCTCTTTAAGCATTGGATTCCAATTTCGTAAATAGTCACAAAACGAAAACGGATTGTAGTTTGTTGAATAGCGTTTTCAGGGCCGAAGGTCACAACAGTGACACATGGCACTTCGTACAAGTTCGCTCTACTGAACCAATCTATAATCAGGTCATCGTGGTTCGCTATATTTTCGGAGATATGATCTGAGGAAGTTAGGGTTTTTGCATGCTCCTGAATTCCATGTCAAAAAGGTGACATTGGGAAAATCGTCATAACTTTCTCTCTAAGCATTGGATTCCAATTTCGTAATACTAAATAGTCACAAAACGAAAACAGACTGTAGTTTGTTGAATAGTGTTTTCAGGGCCGAAGGTCAAAACAGTGACACATGGCACTTCGTACAAGTTCGCTCTACTGAACCAATCTATAATCAGGTCATCGTGGAAAATTGGGCATAACTCTTTCTTTAAGAATCCAATCTTGATCAGACCTGTGGGGTTGGAAAGAGGACTCAGAGGGCTACCACAGGAGCAAATTTCAGACCCTGGAGATCTGAAATTACATAGATACAACAAATTCAATATCAACCTCCTAGAAGGCAAGAAAAACATGCATTCAGGGATCATTGCAGTAAGGAGCACACATCAACTGTCAAGGGTAAGTCTCCTATAGCAAGGTATCTATGATTAGTGTTTACATTTGAAATATGAGTATCATCTCTAACATATGTTTTTGCAGGACAACGTAAGTACATACAGGGTCTCAGTGATATTTCTATATCTCTATATGTAACAGTTAGTTTTGATACCACATTTCAGATGTCCTATTCTTGATACTACACATTTGATCCTACATATTCTTGATGCTACACCAAGTCTGCTAAATCTATATGATGTTGTAAGTTCATGTTACTTGTCTCGTCATAGTTGATAGAATGGTCTCTGTTGTTGTACTTAGAACTTGGTCCATCACAAGTCTAGGGTTTGTCATCGGTTTTTATTGTATATATCTTTTTGGATATAGTCTTGCATAGAGTTCAGGCCTATATCAAGAGTGGGAGTCTTTGTCTACTGCTGCAACAAGTCAACAACAAAAGTGACAAGCACACGTCAAACACGCATTGTAATTTTAATTTGTATTTATTCATTATTATGCACTTACATGTGTTTTGCAGGCAGAGGCAAGTTGAAGGGTATTTTGTTTTGTTTTGGCATTAGTTTCGCCGGGCAAATTTTGCATGCAGGTAGAAGAAAATTCAAGTACAACTTCAAGCAAGAATTCAAGCGCAGAAGTATCAAATCAAAGGAAGCATTGCAGCGGGACATCCTTTGAAGACATGACAACCATCAGTATATTGTGAAGAAGTGTCAAGGCAAAGAGTCATCATTGTAAAGTTGTAAAAGAGTCATTTGTAAAAGTGTCATCATTGGAAGAGTCATTATTGTAAAAGAGTCAATCTGCCTAGAGTCGAAAAGGCATTATTGGGAGGTATAGGAGTCTCTATTGGGATGATGTCATGGTTCGGTTGCAAGTCATAGTGTGATTGGGTGTTCGGTCAAAATCATTGTAAAGCATATTGTATCGTGGATCATTGTCCTTGGTACGGGAATCCACACTCTTGTTTCATTTCATTCATTATAGGGTGGCAGGGAGGTGCTAGGTAGGTGCATGAAGCCGCCTACAGGTTGGACCCGATGAACACTTCAGGGCAGTAGGGTGGTGCCAGGGCAAGTTGTGGCTCGCTAGGGTGTTGGGGCATCCATTCAGTTGATTATTGAAGAAACCAGGGCATTAGGGTGCCCTTCCAGTGCGAGCTGGAAAAGAATGTTTTTCTAGAATTCTAGGAAATTGTTGCTTTCATTTCAGTTGAGGCTGAAGATTAAAGAATTTATTAGAAAAGTGTTCAGTGGTTTTTGACCCCAAGAGAATTTTCCACCTAATATTCTTGTGTCTACTATGTTCTTTTATTTATTGTTATTACTGCATAAACATTAATAATAATTGAATATGAACTAATGCTCTAAAAAGATTTTAAAGTCTTAATTGCTAAGGAATACTGATTCACCACACCTCTCAGTGTTTCCAACAGAAATTTCTTTGTCTTTGTTGCGGATGACTTCTTCAAGCTCTTTTTGCTTCTTTGATATAGTTTTTTTATTATCTTAAAACAGCGAGTCTGAGATATCCTTAAAGTCTTCTAATGAAGATGTTAATGATTTTGATTTACTTGTTATGTCTTGAAATGTGACCATCTTCCCCTTATAAGAAAACGTCAAAACTTGTTTCTCTATGTTTAACAAGAATGTACCCAAATCCTTAAACCAAGGTTGACCGAGTATGATATCAATATCCATCTTTACGACATGAAACTAAAATATGTACTCATAATGACCAACTGTCACTTGTAAATCACTAATGTTATACTCTTTTTGGTCAAAAATATTTTTCCTTACACCAATGCTTGGCTCTAGAATTACCAATTGATTTTCCAAGTTAACGTTGATGTAATTGTTAGCATTGCTTGTACTAATAGCGATATTAATTTATCTTCCTTGGATACTTCCTTTTAATGTAATTACTTTGTGATCCGTAATTGAAAAACCTTTATAGGAAAATCATCATTTTTTAATTAGGCTCCACTTTGTTTATCGATAATTTGTCGTCAATGACACTAATATGTTCTTCAAAAGTGGACTCCTTTTGTGTGCGTTGAAGAGCTTAGGGTTTAATGATAATCGTCCTTTCTTTTACTTAGGGTTTATGTAATCACCTTTTTTTCTAACTTGGGGTTTAAGTAATCACCCCTTCTTTTATATATATATATATATATATATATATATATATATATTAAATTAATTAACTAATTAAATTATATTAATTTTATAATATATTATTATGAGACATTGAGTTCAAAAAATGCCTTCCAAGTAAGGCAACGATTTGCTTGCTTTAGCCAACTATCAGAGGCAGGCTGAGGGAAGGTGATTGTGACCGAGTATGAGAATGGTGATGTAGATGGCGGTGAAAGTCTGTTGGCGGTGGAGTGGAGCGGTGGCTTCGAGCGGGACGGGTAGTCAACAAAAATGGTGTATCGAGGGTATAGCAATTGGCTGCAGGGAGTGTGGCAGCGTTGCGGGGGAATCAGAATGCAGATGCATAGGTTGAAAGCAGAAGAGACAGGGCTCGAGGGGCAGAGAGCAAGTTGTAGCAGTGGACGGAATGCGTTGACTTCAACAGCATACCGTATCAGGGGCAAAGTGCACGCAAGGACAAGGGTGCAGTTGTAGCATGGCGGAGGCGACAATGCAGGCAGCAGTTTTAGCAACCACTGTGGCGGTTGGATGTTCGGCAGTGTGGGGTTGGGATGACCAGCAATGGGATCCTAGAGGCAGCGCAAGTGGCGGTTGAGGTTTCGAAGGGCCGCAAGAAAATTTTTTATAGCTGCTTTTTAATATAATTTTTTCTGACTTCTCTTTTCTTTTTTTTGTAACTCTGTGTTATTTTATTTTTTGATAGATTGTTTTTTAATCCCGAAATATATTATTTTCTTCCTATAAATGTATATTATCTCTTTTATTTTATTTTTTATATCAATTTATTTTATTTTTGCTTCCCTTTTTTAGTCCTTTATATTTTTTTTAATATTTTTATTTTCTTTTAAAAATATTTTTTTTTTCTAATAACGGGCCAAAGGCCTAAATAGAAAAACCACCAGAATGGAGAACCTCCTTCTCGTAACGAATGCTTGATTGACGACAACAAAATTAATGACGAGTTGAAAGCCAAAGGCCAGATCAGACGAGCTCTGATACCAATGTAACGACCAAAAGTCATATACGCAGCAGAAATATTAAAATACTTAGTAGACAAAGACATTCATTGTAGGACAGTAATTGTAAATTATATATTGAATAAAGAATTGATGTAGGATGAGTTAGAAATGAGAATAAGGGTCCTGTATATATAGCCAGGTAAGTACCCTATCACGAACAGGCATGTTTCTAAGACATGCATTTTCATTATTAACTAACTAACCTTTAGTTAATTTACTTAATATTTATTATTATATTTATATTATTAAAATTATTATTTATTATCTAATTTTGCATAATTTATGTTCATAACAATGTCTCAAAGGACATGATTATGCATGGAAGGGCACCTGCCTAGGTATATAAACAAGGGCCCTCATTTGTAACCGATCATATCATTTATTCACATAATATACAATATATTATTTACTCCTATAAAACAAAATTCCAAACTAGATTCTCACAACTTTACCCTTGGAAATAGGTTTTCTTTAGGAAGCCTCCCTTGTAATAGAAAAAAAGCCAGCCTAAAATGAGAGGAAGATTCATTGGGGTGACAGTGGGAAGCCTTTGTAAGTTCACCGTGAGCTTGCATCTCATTGGTTGGGATTTTTCCACCTAAGTGGCTAATTTTTATTGTTATAGACTGTTCATGAGCCCAGTATGACTGGTTATTTGGGCTGGTAATATTGTGGATCACTGCAATTGGGAGGAGATTATTTTCCTTAGAAGACATAATAGCTACTGAAGCCATCGAGCTATCCAGTGTGTTCTCGTCCTTTATTTCAGTACAAGTATCAAGGAATTTTGCATCAGTTATTGCTACATATACTCATTGAGAAATCCTTGCTTAAACCACGATACTGGGGTTTCATCTCAAATCTAAATTGATAATTCAGCTATGCCTTATTCTTGTCCTTGATTTTAATATCTTGTTAAATTGCTTAGTGTTGTTCTTATCCTCTAAAGTTTCCCAGTGGAAACTCTTGAGAAACACCATGCTCACGTCAAAGGATATAACAGTCAGAACTTCAAATATGACCAGAAACTCTATAATTAAATCAAGTATGACAAGTATATGAAATAATAAAAGCTAGCATGCCATGAATCTTCTACTATATGATTCTGTGATAAATGAGTTTCGTAGCTTCACAACCATTCTAGAGAGACTACTGTACTATAGATCCATGAAATTCAATAACCATTACCTATATTAGAAAATGTTGTTGACTATGGCATTGCCTGAATGTTTTCTAACAGAGTTTAATTCTACAGCACACAGCCACTTAAGAATTTCCAAAAGATATCATGAATGTTACAAATAGAAAGCAGCAATGACCTGTTTCAACTTTGCGTTTTCTGCTTTTGTGTCACCCAAATTACTCTGTAGTTCACAGAAAAGTCTCTTTTGTTCCAAGGAATCTGCTGTAATTTCTTCCATCCTGCATCAGGTACAAACAACTCACAAGTCATTATCTATCCATACATTAAATATACCTTAGATTCAAACACATCAAAAGAACAGATACTAGGTGCATTTATTTTACTGCATGCACATAAAAGTTGAAACAGACATCCTTTCAACATGGATAAGAGCTAAGTCACATGGTTTGGGTTCGAGTTCAGATTCAGCAATGAGTAGGTTTGGTTTGAGTTCAAATTTTTTGAAGTTCTGCATTAGGTTCAGCTATATACAGTTTCTTTGTGTGTGTGCATGTTATCTTTAAAATGAATGTAGCATTAAATAGTAAGAAACAAATATTAATAAACATAAAAAATGCTATCAGCCCACGGGGGAAGCTCAGTTGGCGATTGTCTTGATAATGAACAGTTATGTACCAAGAGATTCAAGGTTCAAACCCTCCTGATTTACCCATGTCTGAAGAAAAGGTGTCCATAGGAACCTAGAGGTTACAGTATGAAACCAGCCCAATTGCCGATTCCTCCAGTCATAAAAAAATAAAATGCTATAATCGACTTGGAAACTACAAGAACAGACTACAATCTTGTGATGTGATACGAGGTTATGAGCTTGAGCTATCAACATGGTCAATGGCCATGAGGTTCGATGAGGTTCGCCTAACCTCAAAAAATATTTAGGTTCGCCAAATTTCGAACCTCAAGTTTGAGGTTTGGCGAACCTTGTGACATATGATAGAGAAAATAAAAATGGAAAAGCTCAGATTCAATTTACCCACACAATAAAGGCAGGGAAGAAAGAAGTGTCTGTCCACAAAGGTGGGCTCACCATTGTTTTTAACAATCAAAATTTGTGCTTTAGATTAGTCTAAAGAGTTTTTTCAAAGTTTTATTGTAACATCATGCTCTCAGAATAATTCAACTTTATTAATATCAAGTTCACTTTATATTCCATGTAAGAGGTATAATTTCTTTTATTAGCAGAAGTTTCCACCATTAAGTTAAAGAACATTGGAATATTAAACTACAATATGTGCATAATAGCAATACTTTCAATTTGTCTATTACAGTTTGCAGGACACCATAAGTAGAACAACTAAATCGACTGATAGATAGAGGGATAGATATTTATTAAGGACCGTATGACCTGAAAGACGAAGATCGCAATACAGAGAAAGAAAATTTCCCTCTAGATTCACAGCAGCTGCAAGCAATCATGCAAGCTGCACTTATATTCATGAACACATTGATTCACAATATGAACAATCAAAGCAGAAGATGTCATGGGTTCTACCACCACTTTTGCATATGGCTTTAGTAACTGTAGGGAAGAATACATAAATGAGTTACACATATCTGGTGGACCATGACCACTAGGGTGGCAGCTCAGTGATCCTAGAGATAGCCATGTCAACACCATCCTTACCTGTTCCACAAGAGCTTTAATCTTGGTTGCTGGAAAAGCTACCAATCCCAGAGACATTAATAGATTGAAGTCCAAGCTCAAAGAAAACTTCTGTAAAGAAACATGATCAAAACACATTCAAGGACTTTATCAAGCATGTCATTGGCAGCCACCCGGTGATTAAAATTTGACAGATAAATTTGCTTTCAGTATGCAGTTGCAATCTTGTAGACCTAGAGTCTAGGATACAAACTTTTCAAGATTTCTTTTAGAGTGATTCTAAATCCAAATAAAACTAGAGCAAATAAACTAACTTACCCTCGGGTTTTCTACTTACATTCTCAATTTTCCGGATGATTAAGGGAAAAAAACCTATCTCTATACCTCAAATTCGAAAGGCTTAACCAAAAAAGGGATACCGAAGCAAATACCAAATAAAATAACTTGGCACAAGCACATACATCCCATGGAACCTAAAACAAAGGGAAAGCAAATAAACTAACTTACTTCACCATGGAATATCCAAGATCCATCATAAGCATCCATGAAAAGAGATCACATTGTTGAGAAAAATGGTACCAAGGAAGTGTTTCCTAGGCATTTATCATTTTGGCCTAGGAAGACACATTAATAACATTTTTTTCATGTCACATTATGAGTTTTATTAATGTCATGGAGTTAAGTCACTTTATGACGTGGTACATGTGCTAAGTACTTTTTAATTAAATCAATTTATGTCTTAGATATGACTTTAAGGAGAAAAGATACTAAGTGACTTTTAATATTAGAGTGATTTTTCTATTTTAAAAGTGACTTTATGAGAGAAAAAATGCACATGGTACAAAACATATTAAAGTGCCTAGAAGTTCTTTAAGTGAGGGGGACTAAATGAGAGAGGGGGTCAAGTGGGGGACTTGATCTCAACCATTGATCTCATGGGTTGAGACTTAATCTCAACCCTTGATCATTAGGTTTAGGTTTTCCCTCTCTAAGAGAAGACAAAGGAAAAGGAAAGGGTTTTAACCTTTTGCATTATTCTCATGTGTTTTGTTACCCACCACCTGTAACAACCAGCATCACCTTGCAAACACTAGATAGCTCGATATGCCATTATCTTCACCACCTGAGCCAGCCATGTGATCCCTCAACCATCTGTTATTATCATAAGTTTGAAAATGGGCCTCACGAACTTGAAGGTATGGCTTTTCATTGGTATAGTTGAGTAATTTTCCTTACTTATCATGGACACTTTTGGGCAAGGATTGGTGGGGGGATTCGGCGAAAAGAATGGGCTAGGTCTGTACTCTTGTCTCCTCCACTCAATTTGGCAATTACCCTTGTATCATAATCTTGTGCGAGCTCCTTCATTGACCATTAGCTTTAGGGTTGGAACTACATGGAAAGCCTTGATTTTGGTTGTGTAGTCCCACTTCCCAACACCATATACATCACTCGCTTACACTCATTCTAGCCCCATTCATCATTTTTCCCATCTGAGTCCACATGTCTCCACTAGGTTCACATAGGGTTAACCTCCCCCTCCCCCTCCCCTTGTCCACGCCCTGAGTCGAGCTTAAAACGATGCCTCGTAGGTTGATGCATCTAAAAATAAAAGAAAAAGCATAATTTGGCCACTCTCAACACGAAATGTACCAGAAAGTGCAAAAAATGGTCAGGGCATACAAATTTAGCACCTGGGCAAAAGCCAAACATGAGCTCTACCCCTTATTTATGGCCATCACCCTAGTTCCTATGCGCCCTATACGAGCCCCCTCCATGTTAAGGAACCATGATTGTCCCAACCCCTGGTGGGCAATCAAATGCCCCACCTTAAAAACGGGTACCTTCTATTATATCATATACATCATGTTCTCATCCCCTAGACCCCCGAGCACTTATGAAGAAAAATCAATCAAAGGCAAGGCATATGAAGAAGGGTGGAAAAACAAAGGCTGAGGTAACTCATGTACCACGATTTGCTCCCTCCTACACTCATATACTCAAGTGTGGGCTTCCCTCATCATAGCTACCCTTGTACGATGACATGTGGCCTGGAGCATTCCCCTGATCCCCACTCTGTTCCATGACTATATCACTTGCCACCTACCACCTGATGGATGTACCATGGACATGTCACACCCTTTCAAGGTTGAAACCACCTAATAGGGTCCTTGGTTAACCCCCTTAGTAAGCTTGGAGACACTTGTACATGCCAAAGTCCACTATGGAAGGGCATGCCACTATGAAGTGCCCCATTGATTCCATGATTTGTAAGCTCTTTTACTTGATTTTTCTAATGATTTGTTGTATTGGAGGGCAAGGGGGCGCATTGGATCTTATGTAGGATTGCAAGTGGGTCTCCATTTGAGATTTGATCTCCCTATACGGGGTCCAAGCCCTCAGAGAGCCACATTGGCACTTGTAGGATGAGCGTTAAAAACCATGGGCCTCCACCATAGTAGAGATTACTTCATAGATCCCCAACACCATTCAGTGATTGCTCGTGTTCCACCTTTTTGGATGAGGATGATGCACCTAGACCACCATGCCCATCAGAGTCCACACTTGTGCCACACACTTGGCAAAGGTTCTGAGGTCAAGATGAGGATGTGTTTCACTGCAGGAGACAAAGCTCTTATGTCATCATCCTAGCCCTTACAGATGGTTTACAGGCATTATTGATCCACTTGGAGACCCATGAGGATGTCCTAGTGCCCCCACACCCACTTGGGTGCACCACAGTGACTTGCTTGGAAAACAAGGGGCCAACCCCTTGTCCACTATGTTTGGAGTTCGTTTTCTCACCATGGCACGCTTTGGACTTCATCAGGCCTTCTCAATGGCCCAACGACTCATCATATTCATTATTTTGACCTTTTAAGAGGTTATTCCTTATATTATTGAGCTATCATGGTGGACTTGTCACCAAGTCATGTCATTATTATATATTATTTTATTATTTGGGGCTAAATTAGGCTAACTAGGCAAATCAAATCCCCTTTTGAGTTGTATAAATAGATGAGAGGTGATTCATTTATCTCATCATCACTTGGATTGGATTGGTATAGCTTAAGAGATTTTCGCAATTTTTGCTTTCTTGATGCATTATGATGTTTGGATTTTCGTTATTGTCTTTGGAGCTTCTTTCTAATGCGAAGTTGATGAATGGATATACTCTCTCTCTCTCATGTAAGTCGAATTTTGATGTTATTCTTGTTATTTTACTGGTTTACTGCATGTGATGGTTATCATTATTCTTGTATGGATTTAAGTAAATGTGATATTCTTCTGGAAACCTTGAATAAGTGATTTAATGCATGCATGGTACTTGAAGAGAGTGCGTGAATGCTCCTAGAAGCACCTAATATGATTTAAGCCTCGAAACTTCGTCTCTTTGGCAAATTTAAAGTATAAATCCCTATTGACCTAGTTTTTGCCCTTGGAGAGGCTACCAAAGATCAATTAGGGCTCCATAGCTCACAAAAACTCTTGACCCATGTGTATCTTGACTCCATTAAGCCCAAACAAAAAAGCATTGATCCGTGTATCCCTTTGGTGGTCAAATTTACCTCTCTTTTCTTCATTTTTCCAAACTCTAGGCCTAACCCTAGAGCATTACCTAAGGCATCAAGCAAAATTTTTTAGAGCCATCCAAACACATTGAAAATTAGTCCACAATTGCCATGGGGTCTTCTCAAAGGGTCCTCCAAATTTGAGCATAATCCGATGGTGGAATCTCAAGATATTGCAAGCCCTAGCTTGAGGATCATTGCATTTCAATCCTCAAAGAAAATTTGTCCTTTGATCCTCTTCTTTTTCATAATTAAGCCAAGCCCCTCCTTGGTTGATCAACTCCATACCCTTGACCTAATTTTGGGTCCACTTGGTCCTTGCGGTCCCACAACTTTATAACTCTAATTTCACAAAAATCACATAAAGGCCAATTCTCCACAAGGATTCTCCAGTCTAGCAATCATTTTGACAGAATATATTCTCAAACCCTAGCCTTGAGAATCCCTTTAGCACCTCCTAGAGAGACCACCACCTTGCTTTTGAAGCAAGCAAGCTATCTAATTGAGTCTCTCTTGTGAATAGGCCTTGGGAATCACTTCTTATCCTTTCATAGATTCATCCTTCCTTGTGATTCCTCTTATACCGGGTCTCCTACCATCAGTGAAAATCCCTAAAGAGTAGGGAGCCTCAGTTGAGGTGACAATGGGCTATCGCTCCATTGTTGCCCTTGACCGAGTAGTTGCTCTATAGGATCCCCTCCAAATTTAATTTTCATATCAATCACATGTTGTGATGGGGATTGGGTATTAAACACATGCAAAAATTGGAAATTGGGTGGGTTGCAGCATTAGACAAATTTTCTACATGGTTTCAAAGCTTGGAAAGCTCTAGAACTGAGAAAGGAACCTTCAGATTTGTGGTTAAACCTTCAACTGATATAGAAGACCAGCAAGCTACCTTCTAATAAAACAGTGAGAAGACAAGCTTAAAACACCTTCAAAAACCCATAGGATTGTTGGTTGAGAGGGAGGAGTTTACAGTCTTAAGAGATCTAAGATTTTTTGATGGTTGTGAGGATCAAGGCGATTGGTATAAGGGTGGAGGACAAATTGGAAAGGTTGTTTAAGGAGTTGGAGTTACGGGACATTGTGGAGAATGTCGTGTAACATCCTACAGATCTTGCTCAGTTGAGTGAGTTAGACAAAAAGAATGTTGAAGTGAATAGAATCATTCTCGATGCCATCAGAGACCACCTATTCCTCACGTGACTCGGAAGAAGTTTGCCTACGAGATGTGGGATTCGCTAGTCACACTACACCAGAGTTCTAATGAGAACAAGTAGATGGTGTTGAGGCAAAAGCAAAGAAGAACCAAGATGACTAAGACCGACATGGTGACCTCATACCTCACCAAGATCTCACAGGTGAATGATGAATTGGTTGCTATGAGAGAGGCTATCCCCAAGGAACAGTTTGTCAGGATTGCACTAGATGGTTTCACCCAGCAGTGGGATGGATTCATACATGGCATTGTGGCTAGAGAGCATTTTCCAGACTAGAGGAGGTGGTGGGATGATTTCATCCAGGAGGAGTGCAAAGATGAGTAGCCAAAGTGGTGGGGTAGGTGAGGAGGAGAATGTTGCCCTTGTAACTAAGGGAAAGAATAAGAAGAGGGATCCACCAGTGGGGACAAACAGCAAAAGGAGGAAGAGAAGTCTGAGAAGGACATGAGCAAAGTGAGATACTTTGCTTCTAGGAAGATGGGTCACTATGCATCTAAGTGTCCCGAGAAGAAGGGGAAGAAAAAGAAGGATGTGGCAACATCAACCGAGGTGGAGGAGTTCACCTCTAGGTTTGATCAGAGTTTGCGTCGATGGTGATCTTAGCCACTAGTCCTATATCCACGAGTGTCTGGCTTATAGACAGTGGAGTATCTTGTCATATGACTGGAGTGAGGAACCACTTTACGAGTCTTATAGAGGGTGTAGACTTGGAGGTGGTGCTTGGAGATGACACTAGGGTCAGAGTGGCAGGAGTTGGGACAGTATCCTTTCAAAGGGTGTCATTGCCACCTCTGAATGTGATGGAGGTCCTTTATGTACTAGGGTTGAGTAACCTAATATCAATTTCCTACATTGACGACAAGGGATATGTTGTGTTGTTCCGAGATGGATAGGTGTTGATGTATCCTTGGGATCAAGCATGACAACTACTAGAGCAATTGGTGTCTGTGATGGGAGACTTTACAGATCCATGTTTTACCCTACTAGGACCGTGAGGAGTTCAAACGAGGGTGATCATATAGAGCAATAAGCTCCTGGGCAGGGGAGCGCACTACAGGTTTTAGGGTCCACTAGTACAGGTTCACAAAGGTCAAGAGGATTATTGGCTTCTGGGATGACAGGTACACTAGTATTAGGATCTTTGAGTGTAGGATCTCTAACTACATGATTTCTAAGAGCATTATATCAGAGTGTAGGATCACTACAACCTACAAGTGCATCTTCATTAGGGACGTAGGTGGTTTGGAATGGAGATGAGGCTCCCACACTTGTGTAGCAGACTTCTTCAGGGAAGAGGAAGTCGAGAAGGATTTATGGTACCTTGAACAAAGCACATGAGTCATTGAGAGACAGCAGACTACCAAAGAGGTTGGGTGTTGATGTGGTGAGAGTAGCAGACACCAATATGGTGCCAAGGGGTAAGCATATCCACTTCAGAGATAAAGATGGAGTGGTGGGAAACAACTTCCTCGGTAAAAGGGAGTGTTGAGACAAATGGTACAAAGGAAGTGTTTCCTAGGCATTTATTCTTTTGGCTTAGGAAGACACATTAATAACCTTTTTGTCATGTGACATTATGAGTTTTATTAATGTCATGGAGTTTAGTCACTTTATGAGGAAGTACATGTGCTAGGTACTTGTAACGAACAAAGTTCATATACTCCGAGGAATGCTTTGATACCAATGTAACAAACAAAGTCCATGTCCTCAAAAGTTAAATACTCTAGAAAACTTGGAATATGGAGATCTCCAATGAAGATACAAGAATATATATTAAAAATGTATGAATCAGAATAATATATAAAAGAATTGATAAGATGATTACAATGAGGGTGAGGGCCTGCTTATATACCCCAGGCAGGTACCTCTTCCCCAATGGTTATGTCCTTAGGGACAAACCACTTCATAACTAGTTACTAGCCAATTATTCATTATTTATTATTACTATTGTTTACATTATTTGTATTATTTTATATTATATATATTATATATATATATATATATATATATATAATAACATCTTCCTCTTCAAAAAGCTTTGTCCTCAGAGCTTATTGCTGACAAGGCATGTCATATGTTTCTTTGTCTTGTAAACTATTTGCATCTTTCGGTATTCTTCGATTTGTCATCTTTGTTGAAAAAAAAAACAAGATCCTTTGGCTGATAAATAAAACTGTCGAACTGAGAAAGGATCTGACCATCCTAAATCAATCTTTTGAGGAACTTTGCAATTACTTGATACCTGAGATATATTGTTATCGTCAAACTTGATTGTGTTGAAATCTATGAAACCGGATTCGTCCAAAACAAGCCACGTGTCTGAATCTCACAAATCCGACACGATTCGATGGGAATTTGAATCCTAAAATGGGACACCACGTGTCCTAACAAGACACCATCAAATCCCAGTCATGTCCCATTAAGACACTTCGTGTCCTGATTTTGGGATTCGAATCCCAAAAAAGTGAGGGTTTATGAGGTTTAAGAGGGAGGGTTTATGAGATTTATGAGGGTTTATGAGGTTTGTGAGGGTTTATGAGATTTATGAGGTTTGTGAGGGTTTATGAGTGAGGGTTTGTGAGGTTTGGGAGGGTTTATGAGGTTTGGGAGAGTTTATGAGGTTTATGAGGGTTTATGAGGTTTGTGCGGGTTTATGCAGATATTTGAATTTTGTATGTACTATGCATGCTATAATGTTACTAACTTACTTTGTAAACAGTAAAACTAACATCTAAATGAAGATATATGTTTGAAATCAATGAATTTGTATCATTAATGAGAATTTGTGTAAGAAATATCTAATTTTTAATATATATATATAACGAATCCTAGGTGTCCAGTTTTGGGTCGTCAACGTGTCCAAATCCGACACTCGAATCCCCGTATCCTACGAATCCCAAATCCCAGTGTCAGGTGACTTAGGTTGAAATCATTATCCTTGGGAACATAAGTCTATTGTTTTGTTTTCAGTCATACAAATACGCGGACTAGTTGAGTTGCCTGCTCTTGTGATTTAGATGTTTATAAGGAATTCTTTTGGTTTGACTTCCTCTTATCAAGTGTGTGGCAATTTCCTGATTTACTTCAGGTATTGATGTTGCTGAATTCGTTACAAAATCTTCACTTGAAATTTCCATCGTCTGAACTGCAACATCTGAATACGTTTTTCCTTCAACTGGTTTGTCATTTTCTTAAGTTGTGAGATTGATTGGATTGGTGTTCTATCTTTTTCTTCAACGTGGACTAAAGATTTCGACACTTCTTTCATGATAAATTCTTTTAATTTGTTGTTCAATGATTTCTTATCATTTTTAAGTTTCTTAATTTGAATGAGTAAACTTTGATTATGATTCTTAAGATATAAGAGTTCCTCATTTTCTAAGTCAAATTTATTTTGGCATTCAAGCTTCTCATCTGTTAAATAGCTGATTTGTTCTAATAATTTTTTATTAAGGTTCTTTAATCATAATTTTACTCTTCTTGTTCCAATAGGCACTTCTTGAGTTCTTTCTTGGTGGCCTTAGCCTTCTTGATTTGTTCTAGTAGTTTCTCACTATGATCTCTAAGGTGCGAAATTTCCTTGTCTTTACTGGAGATGACTTCTTCAAGCTCTTTTTGCTTCTCCGGTGTTGTGTTTTGTTTCTTTTGAAGTATCAATTTTGTAACATCTTTAAGGTCTTCTGATGAGGACATTATCAAATCTGACTTCATTGTCATGTCTCGAAATGTGATCATTTTTCCTTTCATCAAAAAAAAATCTCTATGTTTAACAAGAATGGACCTAATTTTTTAAACCAAGGTTGACCAAGAATTATGTCAACCTCTCTATCATACATTTTTATATACGAAATTGAAATATGTACTCATAATAATCTATTATTATTTGTAAGTCATTAATTTCATATTTTTTTCCAAAAATATCTATTGTTTCGCCTACATTGGCATCTGAAATTAATAGTTGATTCGCTAGATTAATATTTATGTAATTTTCGTCATTTCTTGTACTAATAGTGATATCAACTTTTTTCCCTTGGATAATCCCTCTTAATGTAATCAACTCGAGATGTGTGACTAAAATACCCTTATAGGAAAATATTCCTTTCTTGGACTTCGTTCTATTCTCTTTAATGATTGACTCCATTTTGCTTGACCTTAGGGTTTTATGGTAACCCTTTCTAATCTTTTTCCTTCAAAATATTAATATTGAATCCTTAATAAGCCTTTCTTTTTGCAAGATAGTTTATTAAAATTTAATTTTCTTCACTTATAAAGATATACTTTAATCATAATTTTTTTTGGCTTAAAAAAATGTTTTCTTTGATTTATTTTAAGTCCTTAACTTCTTTTAACTCCTCTATAATAAAATATATCACTCTATATAAGCTTTTATTACTTCGAATTTGACTTTATGAAATGTTTTTTTTTTTTTTTTTTTTAATTTTAATTTTATGAAATGTTTGATACTATTTCGTAAATTAAAAAACTTTAATATAACAATCTTAATATAACCTTTCTTAATGATGTAACGTGACCAGACGATAGGACACGATTGGATCATACAACTTGATTAATTAATTTAGCGTGAGAACATAAGGGCACGGCTACACAGATTGGATCAAGAGATGGTTGTAGTAATCAGCGGTTCCTGGCTATTGGTGGTTGTACTAATTGGTGATTCTGTAAAATTCAGACACAATGGTTGAATGGTTGAAACGTTGTGTACGATAGCAAGCACGACTTTGTGGACTGCAATGCGGTGGCGATTACGAGTAGCAGTGGCAGAAGACGATAATACACAGTTTTGCGGTGGCAGGGGAGGAAGTACCACAACAGAGGGGATCATATGACAGGAAACCTTAGTTTCGCGGCAACAGACAAATGGTCACAAGTTGACGATGGTGTTGGACATTGTTGCAAAGGGTGAATGCGCAGCACGGCCTACAGAAATTAGACGGTTGGTGTGGTAGTGATGGCAATGGCAGGTTGTTGGGGTTGTGGCAGTCTAAAAGCAGTAATTTTTTGAACTTTTTTTATATTTTTTTATATAAAACTTTTGTTTTGTTTTTATTTGTTTTTTTCAATAATCTATTTTTTTCCATTGAAGATACAAGAATATATATATTAAAAATGTATGAATCAGAATATTATATAAAAGAATTGATGAGATGATTACAATGAGGATGAAGCCATACTTATATACCCTAGGCAAGTACCTCTTCCCCAATGGTTATGTCCCTAGGGCCATACCTCTTCATTAACTAATTACTAGCCAGTTAATCATTATTTATTATTATTATTGTTTACATTATTTGTATTATTTTAATCATCACAATACTTTTTAATTAAGTCACTTTATGAGGTTGTACATGTGCTAGGTACTTTTCAATGAAGTCACTTTATGTTTTAAATATGACTTTAAGGAGAAAACGTACTAAGTGATTTTTAATATTAAAGTGACTTTTATATTTTAAACGTGACTTCAACAGAAGAAAAAATGCACATGGTGCAAAATATATTAAAGTCACTAAGCTTGTTTAGCGGGACTACATGAGAGAGGGGGTCAAGTATGGGACTTGATCACAACCATTGATCTCATGGGCTAAGATTTAATCTCAACCCTTGATCATTAGGTTTAGGCTTTCCCTCTCTAAGAGAAGACAAAAAGGAAAAGGAAAGGGTTTTTGCATTATTCTCATGTGTACTATTGAGGAGGCTAAGATTGTAGCTAAAGAGAGATCAAACCACTTAAGGAGAGGAGCTCGAATTCCTAGACAGAACACATACTCGAATTTACAGTTGAGTTTGCAAGCTCAAAACCCGACATTTTCTCTCCCAGAGTTCAAGTTGTGTTAACAAAGTATACAGGTAGAGTTTAGGGCCGATTTTGCAAGCAGATTAACCATGCTTGTTTACAAACTATTAGACCGAGGTTTGGGTAGTGTACACATCGTGATTTGTGGATAAATCAGGTCGAGAAAGATGGAGAACCTAGGACGAGTTTTCTGGCTTAAGAAGGCCAAGAAATAGCTCCCTGTCAGTGTATTTCCAGTCCTCCTCCAACACACTATTCAAGGTTGTTAACAATCAGAGAGATTGCAAAAATTCCCATGTCTTTTATGCTTAGTTTGACATCAAATCTAGAGATTGTTAGTTGCATAGAAAACAAGGCTAAGTAGTATGAGTATATGACTGAGAGAGCACAATGACTTCCGCAAGATAATAAGGGAGATAAGTTTGATTTTCTCTCTATGTATTAATTTCCTTAAAAGCAATCTAATAACTCCTTGAAGATTGGTTTTTCCCTTGTGGGTTTTTTTAGGGTCTTAGACTAAAAATAAGTGTCTTATTTTCTGAGTGTGTGCTTGCAATTATTTCTTGTATCAGTAGTGCAAAAATCTAAATGGAGAGTAATCTTATGCTTCATGTTAAATGCAAATTTAATTTCATATCAGTGACATGTTATGATGGGGTTCAGGCATTAAACACATGCAAAAACTTGAAATTGGGTGGGCTACAGCACTAGACAAACTTTCTACACACATCACATCAAATCATCCACCCAAGAAAGTCATCAACTAGGTCTCCATTGTGCACTAGTGTTATGAATTAAATATATATTTATAAAATAAATGATAAAGTGATAAAATAATAATAAATAAATATTAATTAATAATTAACTAAATTAAGCTACATTACCCAATTAGTTTTGAAAAGGCACTTAGTTCAAAAGGACGTGTCTTTAGGCTTGTGGCCAATCAACTCCTATAAAGGAGAACCGCCCAAGCCTTGTAAATTCATCATCGAATATTGAATAATAAATATATATTACACATAAATGTGTCCTCATTTGGTAAATGACAGTGAGCAATAAATTCTCACTCCAATGGTATCAAAGCCATCATTTCCTCGTTTGTCCAATGTTGTTCATCACTTATCGTTGTCATCACAGCCACAGAGCTTCTGCACCCCTGCATCTCGTCTCCTGGTCATTCCACACCCTTTCATTGTTGTCTTGTGCTACCCATCCCCGACCGCATTGTTCCCCTATCCACAACCTACCCCTACCGAACCCTTCGCTGCCACTCATGTCTGTCTTCACAGCATCACGCTAAACTCATTGGCGCTGCCACTCATGCCTGTCTTCACACTGTCACGTTAAACTCACTGGTGTTGCCACTGGTGCCTGCTACGATTTTGGACCGGTCTGGTTTGTAAGTTGTGGCTTTGTGCCCACCTTCCGTCGTCACCTTCCTGTCTCTGCTTGTTCCGTCTGCCCCGACAATCAACAAACATTCACCCATACACACGGCGCACCGTTAAAGCGAGATTTTCCATTCCCCATCGTCAATCATCATGTCCCCTAGTGAAAGGGTGTGACGTCAAACACCATAATACGTTGGTCGATACTATACATATGTTGGTTCGATACATTGGCTCATTTTTCCCCCAGGAAAAATCGTAATTTTATTAAAGAAAACAAAACTACATGTTGTAGATGCTTTGCACAGCATTCCGAAAAGCCAGTCAAAGACTAGTGATCACATATCCTATAAATAAAAACTGTAAAATGTAGAGAAACAAGTTACCCTTTTCTCCATTTCTTCTTTTCTACTTTCCACCATTTTCCTTGAGTTGGAGTGTTTGCTACAAGTGCTCGCTGATTCTCAGTGTCTTTTCTCGGATTTTCCCTATCTGACTCCGAGCTTTCCGACACATAATGATGTTTGTAACCCCCTAGCTCCTTTGCTTCTAGAATCCTCTCTGTCTGCATTGATGGTTCTGGGGGTCATGATACTACATTATTTGATTTCTCCTTTCCTGTATGTTCATGTGGATGTCGGACATCTTCATTGGTAAAGGGTTCCATTTCTTCTTCATCCTCCTTGTCATCGGGCAAATGCTGAGGAAATTGCCATCCTTTGGGTTGTTTTCTCAATTTCTTCTTCCTTCGTGGCTCTTTCTTGGTATCGGGGCATGTTGATTGAAGATGACCTAAAAGGTTTCATTTTTTCTTCATCCTCCTCATCATCGAGCAAATGCTAAGGAAATTGACATCCTTTGGGTTGCTTTCCCAGTTTCTTCTTCCTTCGTGGCTCTTTCTTGGCATCGGGGCATGTTGATTGAAGATCACTTGTCTGTCGACATATTTGGCATCTAAATGTCGTTTTGTGATTCAATAGGATGTGATCTGGCAGACCCTTACTGAGATCCACTTCCACACAAATTGTAAGTCTAATTTATGAAGTTGAACTAGAGCATCTGTTTTAATATCAATCCGAGTTGGTAAACTTAGAAGCACACCAAAGTATATGGAACTTAGATTTAACTAATGTACAAAGTAGCTGTTTAGATGAAAATAATGGAAATGCATATTACAAATATAAATTACTGATTGTAAAGAAAGCATTGAAATTTTGATCTAAAAAAAAATGTGCAAAGATTTTATGTGGAGTATAGCCAACAAGGAAGAGGCTCTAACTTAGAGGTCCTGGTTGTCCTTACTCATCATTCCTATTCCAACAAAACCAATTCCACCCTAAAACATAACACAATTAAATTAAGAAAGTAGTAAAGATTAAATGCAGTATTGGTTGTAAAGAAAGCATTGAAATTCTAGTCTAAAAGCAAATGTGCAAAGATTTTATGTGGAGTATAGCCAACAAGGAAGAGGCTCTAACTTAGAGGTCCTGGTCGTCCTTCCTCATCATTCCTATTCCAACAAAACCAATTCCACCATAAAATATAACACAATTAAATTAAGAAAGCGGTAAAGATTAAATGCATAAACACAATTTCCAGTTCAATTCGTAGCTCACAAGGAAGAGGATCTAACTTAGATGCCTGTGTTGTCCTTCCTTACTTAAACCAATTACTAAAAGGTAATCACTTCAAAAATATAAATTGTTATGACATACAATGAATTGACTCAGAAAAATATTCGCAAGAAATTGTAAAGGAAATATTCAGCAATCTAAGATATTAACAATTATGCATAACAATTACAATGTAGTGTACTTAGTTTAGAATGGGGGCCCTCCACCTTTGCTTGGTACACCTCTAAAACAATCAATTGCAGCAATTCATCATTCAAATTCCACAGCAATGAAGCACAAGAAATATAGAGCAAGTCTTCAAATGTATTCCAAAAAGGGAGTAATCACAATGATAATAATATATGTTCATAGTTGTTCTAGTTGTTGTGCTTAAATAGGCTAAAAGAATAACTAAATCAGCGATAATGGTTGTAACAACCAATGAGAGTCATATTCCACCTACTAGGGTCGACTTCATCCCTTTGTTGCACAAAATATGGGAAGTTTTCACAAAATCACAAACTTGCCCCTAAATCAGGGGATTTCCTAAGTGACTAGTCAAGTTTGACTAGCTTTGACCGGGTCTGTTCTGATTCATTTGGAGTGTGCCAATAGGTGTTTGTTCATTCCTTGGTTCCTGCACTTCTCGAATCTATCTTCAATTTGTGCCCAGGTTTCCTGCACATACGACTTCAATGGAGCCATTACGGGAATTTATGTTTCTGCCAAAAATCATTTTTAATACACAATTTTTAATAAAAATTCTAAAAATTAAAAGATATAATTATTTTACCTTGATGTGAAAAAATAGGTCTAAATATGACAAATATGATCATGATATGGAGATAAGGGATGATAGAATTGTGTAATGTGCATGGTGAAAAAGGTCAAAATTAGGGGCCAACACAAATTCTGGCGAAAGTGTAGACCCTTTCTTCAACTCTTTGTGTATATGTTTTGATATATTGCCCTAAGAGGTTACCAATGCTTTCCAGTACTTTGAGATGGAAAAAGTGTAGGGGAAGATTATGTTGTCTGACCCATACTGCCATTCTTGAGACTACCATTGTATTTGCATCGAATTCTGGGAACCATGGGGTAATAAAAAGTCTCGTAGATCCCCAAAACGAAGGGCCTTCTTGCAAAATATATTCTTGTTCTCCTGATGATGCGAACTTTACTATGTAAAAACATTTGGAGCAGAGATGGATCTCATAGTTTGTTGTCCAAGTTGTGAAGATCCAATTGAAGAGAGCCATCGGCTTTGGCCAGAAACTGTTGAATCTGCATATAATGGCTTGGGCTTCATATAATGAGCATAGATCATTTGTTTCTATTAGATCTACAGTCAATGTTGGAACTTGTGTTCGCTGCTCCACAGGGTCTTGGAATGTTGTGTGCCTAAACAGGATTTGTGGGGGCAACCGATTTTTCGTTAAGGATGTCTTTGAATGGTGGGCCTTCATTGTTATGTCCTTGATTTAATTTTGTTCCTTTTGGAAGACTGGATCCAGACACATCCTTTGCTCCCTTAGATTTGCTCGATATAGCAGATCCTCCCCCCAATCTCAGATTCAAAATGATGGTGGATGACCGAGAGACATATGCTTGAATGCTTCGCTCATCCTACATGGATTTGCCACCGCAAATCAGATTTTGCAAGCACGTTGGATAACCCAGGATATGAAAGATATTTTGCTTCAAATTTAATACCCAATCAGATGCTTGGACCCATATGAGATGGGATTCCCCATATAGGGATTTAATAAAAACTTGAAAATGTGGTTTTGGATTCAGATCCGATCTAGAAATGTATGTCGAGAACCGGATTTGACCCAGAAATCTGTTCTGAGGGGCGAAATAGGTGTTGTGGTAGCGTAGGAAAGAGACATGTCTTGTTTATCCTCAGATCCGTTGAGCCAGAGATTCGATCTGTCATACGCTGGATCATGCGGCTTTGTTCTAACCTCAATATGTATATTCAATAGTACAGGTTCCTCTGCGGGAGGATAGACTCTCAATCCACTGACTTTGGCCTTGGATCTTCTATTGGGTCCTCTCCAAGGGAGTAAGTCTCGGCTGTTATCACTGGTCGATTCCCCGATCTGAGGATTGCTTCTCCTGCAGCATAGGCAGACAGGATAACTTTTTTAGATCAGGATAGGTTGCAGCTCTAGTCAAATCCCAGCCCTGCATAGAATGGTGATGCCCTTATTCTCTGATTGAAACATTTGGCACAAGAGGAAACAGAGCCTCTACAATCCTCAAAACCCTTGCCATCGTTGAACTCAGAGCTCCACTCCTAGAATATTTTTTCAGCTTAATACAACTAAATTAATCAATTATAAAAAATAAATTATAATTAAATTATTAATTTAAATTATATATTATATTATTTAATTTATAAACAAAAAAAAGATTGGGTCTGCTAGGAAAAAAAATAAAGCCAATATGGGGAGCAATAATGATGACAATTCAAAGAAATTTCAGGAGGAACTCGATAGAATGCGCAAGCGCCTGGACAATGTCAAAAGGAAGCAGGATGAATTCGGAAAAGGCCAAGAGAAGATAACCAATACTCAAGACCAAATGGCAAATAATATCAAAATAATAGAAAGCATGATGAGCCAATTTATGAAAGGAGTCAATTCACCCTTTAATTCATCAGTCACAAAAAAATCACCACAAAGTCACAAAACGCCAGAAAGCGAAGTTTTTCCAAGTCATGAATTCTCGTCGATGCACGAAGTCCCACGAATGTCGCATATACAGTTCAAAGTAAGTTAGTACTATACAAGGTTTCTCGAAAGAGACCACCACAAAACTAAAAGAGAATTACGTAAGTAAGATGGTAAGGACCATAGGGGCGCCATTGTGTGGGTAAACAAAATGGACGCCATTTTCGGAGCAAACCTGCCAATAGATAAATAAGAGAAGATCATGACCGCATCCAACAACCTAGAGGTTGAAGCATATGATTGGTTCCTATGGTGGTCCAACAGATGTGAGGCTCATTTGTTCAACTGGAAAAAAAATTGTAAACGCCCTGCTCATAAGGTTCCATGACGAAGAAGAAGACGGTGTTTATGAAAAAATCATTCACCTCAAACAAAAAGGATCTATAAGCGAATACACCCATGAGTGGGAAGTATTAGCTATAAGACAACGAGGGTTCTCCAATAAAAAAATGTTAAAAATATATAGGTGCGGACTTAAAGAGTATATTTGAGAAGAATTAAAACCATATAAACCCAAAACCATTGAAGAAGCTAGACATGCAACAATAATTATTGAGCGAAAATATAAGCTCCATAAAACACCATATGCCAGTAGTGAAAAGTCCAACAACTACTCAAAAGGGAAGACAAGTAAGTCATCTTCAGAAAACGATGGTAAATACATTCTGCCACCAATGTGCTAAAGAGGAAAGCAACAATCAAATTTTGAAAAGAAAAAGGATGGCAAATGTTGGACATGCAAAGATAAATATTCTTCAGGCCACAGATATGCTACGCAAAAACTTTACAACTACGAAGCAAAGCAAGAAGAGGAACCTTCAAAGAATAGCTCCGACAAAGAAAATGACGAAAACGAGACTCCTAATCCAGATCCAGAAGAAGAGAATATGCCAAGAATTTCTTTGGCAACTATCACAAGGATAGACCAACCACAAACATTGAAGCTTAAAAGACATTAAGAAACAAAACGTTATCGTGTTAATAGATTCAGGAAGTACACAACTTCATAGATGTCAATGTCGCAAAAAGACTGAACATTTTTTCCTATCCTGTAGCAGATTTAAAAGTTATGGTGGCAGATGGAAAACGAATAGATAGAGTTGGAAAGTGCCATAAAGTTAAAATGCAACTAAACGAATACAAAATGGAGTCTAGTTTTTATGCAGCCCCCTTAGGAGGTGTAGACATCGTCTTAGGAGTACAATGGTTGCAAACACTAGGGAAATATTCTACAAACCACCAAAAACAGTTCATTAAGTTCAAAATGGATGGAAGGAAGTACAAGTTGTTTGAATTCCAAGCTCCACCTACCCAAGTCATTTCTGCTCAGCAAATGAAGAAGCTTATTCGGAAGGGATCCCCGTTGTTCGTCACACAATGTCAACAGTTAGAACTATTATCAATGGAAGGGATTCGCCAACAATCTAAAATTACATCCCTAATCCAAAAGTATGACAACGTTTTTCAAGAATTGCAGATGCAATTACCCCCTGAAAGGAAAATTGAACATATCATTGAAGTCAAACCAGATTCGACACCGGTAAATGTAAAACCATATTGCTACTCCCATCATCATAAAACAGAAATAGAAAGACTAATACAAGATCTGTTAAAGCATGGAGTCATTACAAAAAGTAGAAGTCCATATGTTGTACCAGTAGTATTAGTCAGGAAGAAAAATGGATTTTTTCGGTTGCGTATAGATTACAGAGGATTAAACAAAATTACTATTAAACACAAATTCCCTATTCTTGTCATTGATGAGACACTAGACGAACTCCATGGCGCAGAATATTTCTCAAAATTAGATTTGAGATCAAGCTACTATCAAATTCAAGTGACATTAGACGATGTCGAAAAGACTGCTTTCAAGACTCATGAAGGACACTATGACTTTAAGATAATGCCATTTGGTTCAACAAATGCACCAGCCACTTTCAAAGCAACCATCAACGAACTCTTCCATCCATAGCAGCGAAAATTTGTATTAGTCTTCTTCGACAATATCCTCGTCTACAGCAAAGCGTGGAAGGAGCGCCTCAAGCATCTAGAGGGAGTACTTTCCGTATTGGAGAAGAATCAATTTTATGCCAAATTATCAAAATGTACCTTTGGGCAAAAGGAAGTTGAATACTTGGGACACGTCATTTCCAAGGAAGGAGTCAAAGTGGACCCCAACAAAATTAAAGCGATTAAAGAATGGCCCAAACCTAAGAACATATCAAAACTGAGAGGATTTCTAGGTTTCACTAGGTATTACAGAAGGTTCATAAAGAACTATGCACATTTGACTGCGCCACTGACAAACTTGCTAAAAAAGAACGCTTTCGAATGGAGTAACCAGGCAGACGAATGCTTTGAGAAACTAAAAGAATTGATGTCAAACACATCGGTACTGTCAACTTCAGATTTCTCCAAACCATTCATAGTTGAATGTGATGCTTCAAGATTTGGAATTGGAGCAGTATTAATGCAAGACAACCATCCTATAGCCTTCGAAAGCAGGAATAAGCAATGGAATAAGCCTACTATGTAATTAAAATAAAATAATATAAGAATAAAGGAGTATTTAGCATAGAACCCTATGAATACTCATGAGAAAGTATGAATACATGTGCATCATTATATTGGAGATGTGTTGGATTATATCATTCTATAGCAAGCATGGCTTATGGAGTGATTCCTTCCATAAAAAGTATTTGATGATGTTACCCTACCTTAAGGATCCTTCTATCTACATTATTGTGTTATCATTGTGAATGTCTTGGATATCTTTTTGTGTTAAGGGTTTATCTTGGAAGTTTTATGGTGGATTCACTATTATATGTGAAGTTCTACTACATATTCGAACTCCACATATAATAAAGTTGCAAGTGATAAAGGTCACATGTGTTAAGTGACCAACTAGGTTGATGATAAGTCTTAGTATTGGTCATTAGCATTGGAAATCGGGAGGTTTAACAATTTTAACTTAGATTTCCACTACATGATAATTACTTGTGAATTCGACAATATTATCATTATTAAGGTTTCTTTCTTCATCAAGCAATTATAAAACATGAAGATCATGGAAGACAATAGAACACAAGATATAGGCTCCAAGTCAGGGAAAAACCCCTCCACAGGAAAATCCAAAAAAATCTCTTCTTATGGAATCAGATCAAATGAGATATCCAAGACCCATAACCACAATAATTTCACCTCTTGTTGCCAAGCCAAAACTCCATTTTTCTTCCATCAGATTCATCAACAATAGACTACCAATAAGAGATATATAAGGAAAATCATCTACAAACCTTATCTCCAAGAAGAAATCCTTGTTTTCTGATTTCGGCCTTCCCCATCTCTTTTATCTTCTCTGCGATAGACTAAAAACATTCAAGTGTGTGTCTCCAAAAGAGCTCCATCTAACCTCTATTTATATAGATTATAGGGGGTACGAATATACATGTCCATTGGGGTGGAGCCAACTTGACATGTACACTGACTTTGCATCTTGAGGGGTTTTTGTCCCAAAAATTACATTTATAATTTCTTTTACAATCAGTCCAAAATAGGACTTTGACTCTTTGACTCAAAAAGCTAAAAGCACAAAGAACATGCTTATCTAGAAAATAATAATAATTTTATTTGCTTTTTCTTTGCTTTTTACATAAATACAAAATGGTACAAATTATGAAGACCGAAACTAGTTACATTCTCCAACACTCCCTCTTAAATAGGGAGGTATTCATAATTGTATACCTGGTACAATGATATACTCAAACTAAAATATTCTTATAACAAAAGTAGGATTGATAAGCCATCTATAATCATCAACATTATAACCAGCATTGTCTTTGAGGCCTAATTAGACAAGCTCATCTTCATTCAAGAGCATTATGTTAGGAGGTTTTACGTGTGATACCACACTACAAGGCACATACCCCATCCAAATGTTCACAACGTATGTCCATTTAGGACTAATCTTGTCTTGGATTCCAAACCTGAATCCTCAAAGAACATCGGTCCTCTTCGAGCACTCTTATCTTGGACACCTGTCCTATCCTCAAAGTGTGTGTGTCACTTTCCTTTCTCGGGTGATTTATCCTCGAGGAAACCATAGATGCTTATTTAATCCTCCACTATTCTCTTTCAAAGGCCTTCACTTAGACTTATGACTATTAGTCCTAGTCAAGTGCATGATACATGAAGAAGAGAATGCACATGTGATGTCCAACATCACTCCCTCTCACCTAGAGAGGATGTCCCTACTCCCTTTTTATTATGGAATAGATCCTTGCTCCTGTTCAAGGAGACTTCTTTACTCCCTCTCAAATCTAGAGGGGATCCCTGACTTCCTTTCAACTGGGGAGTCATGACCACAAGCTCTCTAGCTTGTTTTCATAAGAATATTAACTACCTGT
The DNA here is from genome assembly GCA_000404065.3 of Pinus taeda. Lineage (NCBI taxonomy): Eukaryota > Viridiplantae > Streptophyta > Pinopsida > Pinales > Pinaceae > Pinus > Pinus taeda. The sequence goes on along the minus strand of APFE031105698.1, from coordinate 394,990 downwards.
TCTTTATGGAGATAGTTGCATGGCTCCCTCTTTCCTTGGCATCTCATGTATCGAGTTTGCATCCTTTCGAGGTATCATAGAGCAATCTTCTTCCTTTAATCTTGTGACAGGATCCAAGTCATCAATCTTGCACATCACTTTCATCTTGTCGTCATCGATGAAGGCATTATATTGAGCCTTTCCAAACTTCAAGTTGATCATAGCTTCCTCATGAAAGTGATCTCCTTGTTGTTGTACGAACTTGACCTTCAGGTTATCTTCTCGCACTGCTACCTTTTAATCCCAAGATAAAATCATTTTGATTTCATAATTGCCAAATATCATTTGTTGAGCGTGTCTCAACACCCTTCATATATTCTTGCAATATCCTTCCAGGTAGCAAAACAAAATGTTAACCAATTTTCTTGAGTTTTTTCATATCAACATCCATCTGCATGATCCATCTCCACATGAATCTTTCTTCATGCATTCATTGTAATCAGAGTGCCCAAGGATTGAGCTTGATTACCAAGCTATAAGATCTTCCTTGGAGTTTTCATTGTTAACTCCCTTCTTTTCTTCCAAAGACTATACTTGATGTTGATCAACATTACTATATGCCATGCAATTTTATGGGAGAGTCTTGATTTCTTTCTATAAAAAAGCATGTCGCATTTCTTCTTTCAAATATCATGCATCAATAGGGAAAGCTTACCAAGCACATTTTATATTCAACTCTTTTTGTAAGATTCTTATAGATATTAACCTTTTCTTGAAGAGTTAGTTACAGTATGCATACATTTGTTTTTCATACAATCATCTAGCCATCATTTCTGAATGAGCTTGCTTCTTGTACCTGGAACTTTGACCATCTGCATTCCTTCATCCTTCAAGAGTATTGTTTCCATACTAGATAGAATATATACTAATCATAATGCTACTGCCAAGAATCTTCCAAAATGAAGATTCTTACAGGATTTTTGTGATCCCTTTCTGCAAAATGACTCCCTCTAACATAATCTTAGAAAACGCTTAGATGAACAATAATATGCAATATGTTTCCAATTTTCTCATTTTCCTTAAACTAGACAATCTTTCCCAAAGCAACTCAAACAAGTAGATTCTAATTTTCCTACTATCTTGTGTGTTGAAGTTTCTAATTTTCCTTAGTTAGAAACCCTTCGGGAACTTTTTCTGATTTATTCCTACCTACTTGTTATTTTAACAAGTTATTTACAAAGTAAATACTGAAAATAAACACAAGTGCATGCTCAACATATTACAGATCAACAACTAAAAGAAACAAGAACAAACACACCACATGACACCATTATTTTTGGACCAATGTCCCCAGAAAAATCCAATCCAGGAAAACCGGTGCAACTTTCTGAGGGTCTTCTTATTAAGCAATATGAGAGTACAATCTGGGTGTCGAAACTGGTCTACCCAACAGAGAATTTCCTTAGCAGCTATACCTCACAGTTTGAGAGAAATCTCATGGCTGAAACCCTGGAAAATCCTTCTAGCAATTCCTCAGCACAAAACTGCTCTACAACCCTAGTGTCTGCCGAAACTGGACTGCATCAGCCTCTCCTAGCCCACCGCCTGCCCTGCGTCAGCCTTCCTTGGCCTGCGTCAACCCCAGGAGGCCTTGCGTTAGCTTTGGGAGCCTCTGCGTCAGCTACGCTAGCCCCTTTGGTGCTCTACGCAACACTTGGCTGCCTCTGGGTGGCCCTGCGCAAGCCCTTGTTGGCTCTTGCGTCACTCTCCTAGGCTGCTGCGCTGCTCTCCCGGCACACTCTTTGCCTTCTCTGTTTCTCTGTACTCAATGCCCCTCAATTGCTCTCCCGATCACTGATTCTATCTCTCTTATCAAACCCCGCTCTAGAGAATAGAATGATTGATCATCTGGTGTACTCTCTAAGTGACCCTCAAGCCTCCTCTTATACTTTTTCTGTTGACATATCAACAGACGAGATTAAGTCCCTAATCAGTGGCTAAGATTAGATCTGGCTTGATCCATGTCTTTTGGACCACTCTAACACAGATTCATATTAATACACATTAATATTTTATTTTCCCTAAGTTTAGACTTAAGGACTCCATTAAAAATATTAATTATTTTAATATCTCCTTATTTGTTTAGAATTTGCCCAAACCCTTTCTAGATATTGGAGATCTCATGTGCCCCAACCTCTCCATCAAATTTCGTGGCTAGAGTACATCTGATGCTACCCCAAATCAACAATGTGCTTTTATCTATGATGCCATGCTTCATAACAACAAAGACTCTTTTAGAAATGCAATGATGCATTCCAACTCATTTAATCATCAATGAACTTGTTAGCATCAATTCCACCAGGGTCCTTACAATACCCACTCTTTATCATGTTCATCATTTTCAAGAAGGCATTTTTGCTTAGCCATCCTTTCCATCTTGCTTCCTTCATTATGTCCCTGCAATATTCACCGACAAGTACAACCAAGCAAAATATACAAAAACAAGAGCACGATGTCAATTTTATCAATCTAGGGTTTCTATGGTATCTCATAGGGTGCACTCCTATGGTTCTTAAACCCTAAAATTCCTTCTTCATCATCCCTAAGGTTTTGAGGTCAAATCCAATTCCACCCTTGCTAGTGTTTACCATATACCCTAGATTATCTGCAAACTCTAAATGATTTTATTTTGGTTGCAAGGGTTTCTATAGAGAGAATAACCAAAAATTAGAGTTAGGGATTTTCATCTCTTCTGCGGTTTTCTAATCCAAATCCCATCTAGGATTTACAAACCCTATATACCAAAATTACGAACCCTAGAATTCTATCATACAAAGTATGCTTGCAAAAAACCTAACAACTAATCAGACCCTTTATTATAATCTTGTCATAAAACAAGATGTACATAAGTCATGCCTTCTTCTTTGCAGACAATCAGTCCCCTTTTACGTGACAACACTTTCTTCAACAAGTGTTAATCTTCAATACAGGTGCCACATTAGTCAAAACTGCTTCTTATTTCCATGGCACAAGGATTAGCTTTACTGGTCTCACAGCTTACATAGTTTCTATTTTTTCACGTTAAGCTATGACAGTTATATTCCAGACTTTAGGTCATCTTATATCACTCCATCACATCTTAATCTTTTCCATGATCAATATTCGCTATGATAGAACCTATGTCTATATTCATAAAGTATGTGAGTAATTATCAAGCCGATGTCTGACCACAAGCCTTCTTCGTCATTTCTGTCAAGGTTCCCATCAACGTTGCTCCCCAATATTTTCTTATCGAGTAGTAGCTAGGTATGATGACTCTAGCCAAATATGCGAGATCCAGAGATCCAAAATCCGATTCATGAGATCACGAGTATATCAAGACCAAACCACCTTCGATCTTTATAATACACAATGTGGCTAGCATGGTATATCTGAGCCACAGTTGCAATCCGAACTCTTGCAAGCAGAGAGGCGGATTATCATGCTCCAGCATTTTGTAAAGATATCACAAAAAGTTGATACAGTATATCATGGATCTGTCTCATCAATTATCTATATTCAGTTCATAGTGTCACAAAGAAAGAACAGAATGCAATCTTGAAGATCATCGGGCCACTGTTCAATGTCAAGTGATGCTACTTATGTAATAATGTCACTATACACTGTACAGGATGATTCTATCATTCTCTGTAACATTCCCTCTTAAAAATGGCCCCAAATTATCACTGTAATTTTTGAGATTTGATTGAGTTTTCAGTGAGGTATTTCTTCAAACTGTTTGTTTACTATTGGCTGTAGGTGCACTTTTCTTCAATTTAAACCCAAATGAGTTGACATGGAAATAAATGAATGTACTTAGGTAGCCATATATCATTCACAAAACATTCAACAAGAAATACACACTGTTATACTCCATAAGACAAGAGATTGAACACTTTTCCTTGATGGGAACAACCCAGAATCATAACAGCAATGAATTTATGAACACACAGTCATGTAAACAAACGGTACAGGGCACAAGAACTTGGTATGGAACCTGGTAAACGCTCCACCAAGAAGATCTGATATATTTATGCGCTTTCCTAGACAAGTAAATACACAGTAATTTTCAGCAAGAGGTTCCTTGTGGTCAGAATTAGCTACAGGAATACCTTGACCCGTTTCTTGTGTATACTCAGCCAGGGATTTGACCCAGAACTTGGCCTCACTTATAGTCAGTCAATAAAGGTGACTCGGCCTTCTACTAAGCTTTGAGTTTAAGCCACCGCAAATGATTGACTCATCCAGCGTAGAAAGGAAACTCAGCCCCAGAAGTACTGATAATATGATTCCCTGAAGCAGCAAGGAAAACATCCAACAAGACAAGGAACTCGGCCTCTGGAAACGTAAAGAAAATCAGCTCATGTGCAATATAGCATGCACAGGCAAGAAAATGGGCTGCGTGCAAGCTCAGAAATAACTCCCGCAAGCAGATCGAAAGGGTAGTGACTTCAAGCTGGGAAATATGACCAACAATAATACACACACCCTTTTTACTGCCCACAAATTCATTTCCTCCACATACCCACATTCAGCACAGGTTTGGCAGAGATTATAGCTTCAATTCACAGTAGTTTGACTTCAGTAATTCCAGAACTTGTCCAGGGGAGAGTACAATGAGAAACCCTCTTCTTGTCAAGGGATTTGACTCAGAAAATTAGAGGAACTCGTCCAGATTCATATGCAGAGATTTGGGTTGACCTTCCTGTTGAAATCGGTCAGTGAAATACTAATAGATGAAGTCCCTTGTACAAACCACTATATGAAATACGTCCCAGCTCCTTTATTACTCATTTCTTCAGCAAATCGATTTTTCCATGACTAAGAGATCGATGCATCTGATGGGTTTTCTTCAACCTGAAAGAATGAAATGGAAAATACCTAATAAGTTCATAAAATCAACTGATAACACCTAGGCACCTCAATAGTCTTTGTAAATCTCGTTCTCCATTGAAGCTCAATGATGAAATCTATGTGATTTCACTCTCAAATCCAACTAGGGTGTTTAGTTTCAACACTAACATCTGCTATGGCGGCTAGGGTTCCAAAACCCTAAGCTTTTCCTTGAGAAATCTCTCCAAGAGCTCCATTCCAAAACTCAAAATACACAAATGAATAATGAGAGACCCCCTCATTTCCCCTTTTATAACTCAATTACATATTCCCTCCAATTAGATATTTAAAAGCAATTTTTCTTCATTTATTTATTAAAGTGATTTTTATAAACTAATTAAAGTCACTTTTAATGCCGAAAAATGCTTAATTCGCCTCTATGGTCACGCTAGTCACCCAAAGCCCCTTTTTATCATCCTGCCATGTAGATCTTTTCGCCCCAATTCCAATGAGTTATTAGTTTAAGGTGTTTCTCCAAGTAATCAGCCCGAAACAACACGTTAAACGTAACTGATTAAAATATGCCTATTAATAACGTCATTTTACGGCAATCATCGAAATACAACAAAAGCAAGAGCAAACCGTGTGGAGTTGACCCTAATGATGAAATAATGTAAGCGATCCCAATCGGACCCATAAAACTCCTCTAAAACCCTTTGGGCCCACCAATGGAGTAATACCGCTCCTATGATGATCCAAATTAGATCCTAAAACACTCTCTAAATTTTCATGATTGTTTTAAATTATGCTAAAAGATTCAAGTCATAGAAAAAAATCAAAGCTATCAGAAGGAATCCTCGTAACAGTTGCAGTTGTGGCCAAAGTGGAGCAACAAGGACCCTCAGTCAAGTGCGCAGACCGTTGGCCCATGGTAACACGCACTGGTGCAAACTGGCAAAACCAGAGGCCAAATCAAGAAACGTGGGTGGTTTCTGATACGCAATTAGCGCTTAATCGCATATCGCAGGGCATCCCCCTCAGTGAAGGAAAGCGCCAAAGCGCCCGGACCCAAAATCGCTATAAAATTCGGAGAAATAACGCATTCGGTTCCGTAGCGCGGGATTCCACAAACCGGCAGGATATCGGAAGGCCTCGAGGCGGTAAGAAGTTTTGACTAATTCCCCCCGATGCCACACATTGAGCGACACACGTCCGGCGGATGAGAGAGAAAACCGCCCGCATCAGACAGGTAAACATCATGCAACTTGTCCGCCTGACATGAAGGATGACCTTTGAATATGGGGGGCCCAGATCAACGGCGGAGATGCATCCCCATGACTGACCAGATTTGACAGGTCAAAAAGCAAGATGACAGGGGATTTGAAGTCCGACGTAGATGATGAGTTGGCAAATGATTCATAATTCGCGGGCAATCTTGAAGCAAATAGAATTAACGGCCATTCAAAAATTATTCAAGGAATCTGACACCTAGTTCGTTGGGAAACAGGTGGCCACCTCCCTGCAAGGCGTTACCCAGCGATGATGACGCAGAGCAGAGGAATTCGAACAGACAGAGGTAAGGAAACCAGAAGGTCGGGAAGCGGAAACGAACAGTCAAAAGAACAGACTGGCTTTAAAGCCATGACCTAACAGAAGCAGAAACACACACAGAGAGGCAGACAAGAGTTAGCTAGACGCAGGAAGCTAATAACAGAGAACAGAGAGTAGAAGCTGAGTTGACCTAAAGGAAGCATCGAGCCAAACAGAGCCAGAGAGAGGCAGAGAGTCAATGTACTCCATTGAAGGCTTGAGAGGTTCAAACAAATTCCTCAGCATAGGCCTGTCATACTATTGTGACCCTCAGAGGTCGAGTTTCAGTGAGAGTCTGTGCACTTCATTCCTATTGACTTCATTATGTTTAGTGAGTCTCGAATCGAGCTCACTGTTGTAAAAACTCTGCTTGAAAACATAATAGAGAGGCCACCACTAAAAGGCTGGACCAGGAGACATAACCCAGGAGCATTGGGTGAATTCCTTATTAAACTTGTTTTGTTTACATGTTTGACTGTTATGTTTTCTCTGATTGCCTCAGTGTCTATGTATTCTAGCAATCTTATCGATCCGTTGCATAAGTAACATAGGCACATCCATGCACATGAGTATGTAATACCTTTAATTCTTTGTCCTGGATAAATTCTAGATCATATGACCAGGCTAACACAAGCTCTGGAAAACCCTCCTAACCACCTTACTAGGTAATACAAAATTTGGGGACATTACATTCCCCAAATATGATATAAGTCGATTTCATCATAAGAATACTTTGCAATCAACTATGCATTTCTAGGGTTACAGTCGAATCTTTCATAAATCATTGAATGTGAATTACTTTGAGCCATCTCAAATGAACACAAGCATCAGTCGTTACACAAATGCGGGCCTAGTTAACGAATTGTTGCACACTTATGCGATCCATATACAAGAAAGATATGCTAGTTGTTTGTAGTGTATGTTAGTCAGAATCACGATGTGATGATGCAACTGGACATTTAATCGAGCCATGGAACCATCGCAAATTTAATCGAACCAGTAGAGATTTGAGCTTTTGTCGTATATTTGTTACTACAAAAAAGAGCCAGAAGGCAATATTGATCAATAAAATTGTGATCCATCCCATAGAAATTTACAACGAGACATCGAATGCAGACTTCACAGGATTGATCTTCACTAAGTGTGCCAACAAATAGTGATCTTCAGCGTTCTCCTTTAAACCGCCTTTGCTCTGATACCATGTTGGAAATCAGGAGATTTTACAGTTTTAACTTAGATTCCCATTACATGATAATTACTTGTGAATCTAATTGTATTCTCATTGTTATGTTTTCTTTCTTCATCAAGCAATTACCAATAAACAGGAGGATCACAGAAGACAATAGAACACAAGATATAGGCTCCAAGCAAAGGCAAAACCTCTCCAAGGGGAAAACCCAGAAAATCTCGTGTTATAGAATCAGATAAAATGAGATATCCAAGACCCATAACCAAAGAAATTTCACCTCTAGATGCCAAGCCAAAACTTCCTTTTTCTTCCAACAAATTCATCAGCAATAGACCAGCAATAAGAGATATATTAAGGCAAATCATCCACAAACCCTAGCTCAAAGAAGAAATCCTTGCCTTCAGATTTTGGCCTTCCTCATCTCTTTTCTCTTCTCTACAATAGATCAAAAACATTCAAGTGTGTGTCTCCAAATAAATTTATATAGATTAGAGGGGGTGTGAATAGACATGTACATTAGGGTGGAGCCGACTTGGCATCTAAAGGAAAATTTGTCCCAAAACTGACATTTAGAATTTCTTTTCCATTTTCTTTTACAATCAGTCCAAAATAGGACTTTGACTCTTTGACTCAGAAACCTAAAAGCACAAAGAACATGCTTATCTAGAAAATTATAATAATTTGCTTTTTCCTTTTTCTTTGCTTTTACATAAATACAAAATGGTACAAATTATGAAGACCGAAACTAGTTACATTCTCCAACAGTTAGGGATGATTAGGTAGAGCAACTACGAAAATCACAAATAAAGGAATGTAACTGAATTGTATCAATGACTCCTTTATTAATGAATGATATATTTCCCCTTATATGTCTCTCATGTATATTTAATTTTTAACACAGTAGGGTGATACAAAACTTGTACACATGAACAATGAGAAGGGGAAATCAAAGTTTGTCATCAAGGAGAATCAAAATTTGAGGGCCAAAGAGGGAAATAAAAGACCAGTTAATGTTACATTTCTCAAAATACAAAGTTTATGAAATATATGAATATTCAATATTATAAAATTTATATAATTTAAATGGAGAAAGAAGAAAAAATAAAAGAAAACAAAGAAATAGAAGTCCTAAAGAAAGATCTCAACACAACAACAATAACAAAATAACCAAACAAATATTATAGAATGCAGTCACAAAGCATACCTACCACTACCAAAAGTATACACATGATGACTTTGTGGCGAAAGAAAGAAGAAAACTTGCATACATAAAACACAAAGTTTAAAGAAAGTGAAGCCTACAAAAGAAAACATGCACATACCAACAGTACCCTGCAAGCAACAGCAAAATCTTGCTATGTTGAACACACAGAACATGACAATAAAACACCATAGTTAGAAAAATCGGCGAGGGTCTGGAAAAGGAAAAAATCATAAAAAAATCGGGATAAAATCGGTAAAAAACTGCAAAATTAAAAATAAAAAATAAAAATTAAGATTGTTTGGGAAAAAATCACAATTTTTCCAAATTGAAAAAATCGCCGATTTAATCGTTTCAGGGAAATAATCACGATTTTCACAACACTGCTTGTAGGTCCATGGTTGACTTCTTCAAAGTCCATCATAATTGGTTTGGCATCAATGGTTTGTGGATATATTAGTACATATCTACTAGCATCAAAGGCTCACAAGTACCTTAGCCAAACTTAGTTCTTCAAGAATTGTTGTGTATGAGTTATGGAGATCGATTTTAGAGCTCCATTTGTCCCAAGGGATGCCACATTCAGTGCAAGACCGTAGATTTTTTGTTTCATTTTTCATTTGTCAATTTCTGATGCTTTCAATGAGGAGATTCAATGGAAATACCTTTTGTGATCTGCCATTTTCAATCGGATTCTTTTATGACCAGGAATGGACTTTACTACATATTTAATGTCTAATAATGAGAAAAATAAGTCAATGGAACTCAAAAATATAGCATCAACAATAGAAAAATAAGGAATGTCTAGGGTATCTCCACCCAAAGCAGAAACAAAGTAAAAGACATAAAGCCATAATGGAATGGAGGTGGATCTATGATAAAAAACCAACTGCAATAAAGTACCACCATGACGGTGAAGACAGAAAAAACAAGCAACACCAAGAGATGGCCAGATCACCAGAGAATATAATAATTTCCAACATAAATATTTCTAAGGCTGCAGATGGAAATGAAAAAGGGAAAAACCAGAACATAAAAACTGATAATGGATTCTTGAAGGCTACATACTTTATGGTACCTGTTTTGAAACTCGTTCAATTTATCAGACATAGACTCTTCTTCTTGATAAGCCCTCTCAACCTGCTTACAGGGCATTTTTTCACCATAAATCTCAAAAGCAAGAAAGAATAAGGACCCCACTCCTATCATCATAGCTTCATATAGATATTAGCTACATCTAATCACTCGAAAGAAGCTTTATGAAAGAAACCTCCATTATGGCACGGTCCCTCTCAGAAAATGCAGCAGCTACTTGACTTTGGAAGAATTTAATTTGTTGCTCCGCCTCGTAATTCTTGCCAATACACCAAAAAAAATAAGTTTCCATGACCTTAAAATTGAATTTCAAATACTTTCTTACCATATTGCAAGATGAACAGTTCAATTTGATAACAGAAATGTAAAATGAGTACTTATGAATAGCAGAAGTTCTATCATGAAAATGTGCACTAAGAACTTTATTACAAGGGAGTTTAAGCCAGGAAATTCTAACAGTCCAACTAATATTGAAAGTTCAGGTTCTGCTTTGACAAAACACTTGGTCTGTAAGGTTGTTGGGCAGACCTCTGAGGTAAAGTTTCCAATGTAAATCTCAATGGTGTGCTTTGCATATATAGCTTTCATATAGCATAGCAGACATGCTCAATTGGTTAAGAACTTGGGGCTTCATGCAAGACTCAGGAGGTCTATGGGTCAATTCCTCAGGCTGGCTACCATTCCTCATCCAATGTACCTGCCAGTTCAGACACCATAATCAGCACCGACAGGTTTGAACTGGGTACTGTCTGCAAATACAGCAAAATGCCTGGGAGTTTCACCATGAGGTTTTCCTTGGGCTTTCATAAAATGAGTTATAACAGTACAGTTTGTTGCCAGCGAGTGTACCAAAGGCTGAGATAGATGGAATTGTATATACAAAGCCACATACATAATAGGCCTCTGATAGTCAGCACTATGGGAAAGGTTCACATCAGACTTTGGCTAATGGAAAAGATGTTCACACATTGTACTAACTCAGATTCAAATTATCAAGAAAATGCATCAGGGCATGGTATGAGGTCATAAATGTTTACATTTGTCTTCTCTAGGGGATACTCATGGAATCAGGGACTAATAATGGCCAGATAACTGGAATTTCCTTGTACTACCCATATATTTAGGTTTATGTATAAAATGGCAATTTGACTAAATAACTAAGAAGATTGGAAATGACAAAAATAAATCAAATCATAAATCCAAAATATTCTAGAACCCTTTCTCAGCCAAATCTAAGAATGTTTCCTTTTATACATTGTGCAGGCTGTCTCTGCGAAACTTCTAATTTCCAAAAATTGGGACTCCTGCTGGAACTGTCAAATTACAAAAGATTACAACAATTCCAAATACAGAAAGATCAGAATATTTTTGTTTCATAACCTTTCAAGAAGTACACTTTTTTATCTGTACAGAAAAACATCCTATCTCAGAGAACATAAATCCTTACTGGCAAGTTTTTGTAAATACACATCAATCTGAAAATTGCTGCATGACTTCAAATACCTTGAGGTGATAGTTAGTTATCATGGAACTATGGTTAATGTTTCCATGGCATGGCTCACTGTGATATCAATCAAGTGAAGTTTTCTACGGTCAGTGTGCACATTTGCTCAAGATTGCAAAATTTTGGCCAGTCTAAGCAAAGAGTGATATTTGAACTAAAATAAAGAAACCGAAAGCTAGTCTATATTCCTACGATGCATTCTTTAATTTCCAAATAGTATTAACTTGTTACAGCAGCAGCATAAATTGAACGAAAATTTGATGTCGTAATTTGACAGTTGAATTTTATCAACACAAATGGGACTTATAACGCTTTCTATATTTATTTTTAAGACAATACTCATGGAAGAAACTGCCATGGAAGACCACAAGTATAGCAATTGAGACCTAATATTCAAAACAAAACAAGTTGCTAAGTTCACAGTTCAAGCCAACCTCCATAAATGTCAACCAAACACCAAACCTATTACCTTCTCAAGTTCTGATTTGTGCAAATCGGCAAGCTGACTCTGCAAATTGAAGATGGAAAAACATGATAGGTAATCAATTAAAAGCATCATATCTAAATTCAACATGTAAACTAAAGCCACAAGCTAAAAACCAAATTTTACAAAACAAATATTAATTGCAGCATTTAGGACAAGGAAGAGATAATATCTTGCTTTGATACGATAAACTTCTGAAAGCTCCTCTTGGAGATTGTGATTGTTTCGCACGGTAGCAGCTAGTTTCTGTTTCGATGTTTCGATCTCCTGCTCCAAACCAGCAATCCTGGCAGATCTTTTAATTTGATTTGATGTACATGTAAAATAGCTTTCTTGACCCCTATCTCTATGTTAACAAATGAAAAGTTACAAAGCTCTATATAAGGTGCTATATTTATGACAAAAGATGTTCTACAGAATTAAGATTCTGAATTCAAAGATTACGTGTTTGCAAATTACAAACCTCTGGGCTTGTATCCGTGTTATGACACCAATATAGCCAGATCCTGATTGTTGCATGCACAATTGTTCAATATCTCTTTGTAGCTCCCCACGTTCTGCAAGAGACATTTGTCAATTAATGCAAAACCCAGATTCATGTAAAACAAATAAAATCCAATGGCGTACAACTTATAAAGCGCATCCAAAGAAACGAGGGCCCATGATAAGCAGTGCTTCAGGGAGAAATATCTGTAACACCTACAAAGTAAATTTATTTAAATAGAATCAAACGAAATAAAAATTTAATGAATTATAACTCACATTTTATATGTGAAACCTACAGGGTTGTGATCTTGCACTCCCCTGATTAACATACCCCCACCCTACGAGAATTTGAGATGGATAACCAGTATAGCAGCCTATGACTTCATCTTCCTTTGTGTTGAGAAATCTAGGGCATAAGGAGTTAAAAGATTTCTCTGCTTGATAACCTGTGATATACTTTTTTACTTCTTAGCTTATATTATTCTCTTCTTTATATTATTATTGTGTTATTTTCATCAAGACAATTCCCAATATGCACAATAGAAGACAAGTGACACAGTATGTAGGCTAGTCAGTCGGGGCAAAAACCTCTCACTTCTTGAGGAAAACCCGATCAAAATTCTTCTTATAGATCTTCAATTAACGAATACCAAGACCATGACAAAGACCCTTGACCCTAGTATCCCCCAAGAACCTTGTCACTAACCTTGATGTTCTGCCTCTTCCCTTTCTCGACTTTCTTCTTGATCTCGAACTACTTTCCTTGGCTTCCTCTAGAGAAACTCGGTCTCTATCCTTCACATTGCTTCCTGTCGGCTTCTTCTAGAGAATCTCAATCTCTAGGCTTTCACTGGTCTCTTCTAGAGAATCTCGGTCTCCATTATCTCGGTCACCTAGAGAATCTCGGTCTCTTAGGTTTACCCTAGATCAAAAACCCTAGTCTCCTTCAGGAGACCTCTATTGCTTCTCTTCAGTCCTTCTATAATGCCTTTCTTCCTTCTTCCTTCGCTTGTGGGAGAGTATATAAGCCAAGATAGACCCCAGAAGAATCCTTCCTTCGCTGATCCCAGAAGAGTCCTTTCTTCGCTATCCCCAAAAAAACCTTCCTTCGCTATTCATAATGGTACTTGGTCATTCTCAATCTGAAGAATTTCTCATAAGAAGAATTCGGATTGGTAACTCATTTGTATAGCATCACATCAACCAGCATTGTCACATTGCAAGGCCTTGATTAGCAGCTCTATCTCTCCAAAAGATTTCTCTACTTGATAATTGCCTGTGATATACTTTTTACTTCTTAGCTTCTATTCTTCTCTTCTTTATATTATTATTGTGTTCTTTTTATCAAGACAATTCCCAATATGCACAACAGAAGACAAGTGGCACAGTATGTAGGCTAGTCAGCCAGGGCCAAAACCTCTCACTTCTTGAGAGGAAAACCCGACCAAAATTCTTCTTATAGATCTTCTATTAACGAATACCAACACCATGACAAAGACCCTTGACTCTAGTATCCTCCCAGGAACCTTGTCACTAACCTTGGTGTTCTGCCTCTTCCCTTTCTCAACTTTCTTCTTGATCTCGAACTGCTTTCCTCGACTTCCTCTATAGAGAAACTCAGTCTCTATCCTTCACACTACTTCTCGGCTTCTTCTAGAGAATCTCAGTCTCTAGGCTTTCACTAGTCTCTTCTAGAGAATCTCATTCTCTATTATCTCGGTCACCCAAAGAATCTTGGTCTCTTAGGTTTAACCTAGATCAGAAATGATCCAAAATTGATCTAAGACAAACAATAAGGTATTATAGACTCATGTGCATGGATGTGTCTATGTTATTTTATGCAACGGATCAATAAGATTGCAAAATACACAGACACTAAAGCAGTTTAAGAAACACAACAGGCAAACATATAAACACAATAAGTTTAATAAGGAGTTCACCCAATACTCATGGGCTACGTCTCCTCGTCCAGCCTTCAGTGCTGGCCTCTCTATTATGTTTTCAAAGCAGAGTTTTTACAACAGTGAGCTCAATTTGAGTCTCACTCAACAAATATAAATCAGCAAGACTGAACTTGGATCCCCCAAGTCTCTGGAGTACATAGATTCTCCTTACTGAATCTCGACCTCTATTGGTCACAATGGTATGAGTCCAAACTGAGACTCAATACATGACAGGGATATACAAAGAAGCTCGCTTGAACCTCTCAATCCCTGAAATGATCCAAAATTGATCTAAGACAAACAATAAGGTATTATATGCTCATGTGCATGGATGTGTCTATGTTATTTTATGCAACGGATCAATAAGATTGCAAAATACACAGACACTGAAGCAGTTTAAGAAAACACAACAGGCAAACATATAAACACAATAAGTTTAATAAGGAGTTCACCCAATACTCATGGGCTACGTCTCCTCGTCCAGCGTTCAGTGGTGGCCTCTCTATTATGTTTTCAAAGCAGATTTTTTACAACAGTGAGCTCAATTTGAGTCTCACTCAACAAATATAAATCAGCAAGACTGAACTTGGATCCCCCAAGTCTCTGGAGTACATAGATTCTCCTTACTGAATCTCGACCTCTATTGGTCACAATGGTATGAGTCCAAACTGAGACTCAATACATGACAGGGATATACAAAGAAGCTCGCTTGAACCTCTCAAGCCCTTTCTGGAGTACACAGACTCTCTGACTCTCTCTCTGTCTCTGTCTCGATGTTGCCTTTGCTCTTACAGGTCAGCTCAACTTCTTCTCTTTGTTCTTTGCTCTTAGTTTTCTCAACTCGCTTACTGCTTTACTGCTTACTCTTTCTCTGTCAGTTCGTGGCTTTAAAGCCAGTCTGCTTTCTGACTGTTCGTTTCCGCTTCCTGGCTTTCTGGTTCCCTTGCCTCTGTCCATTCGAATTCTCCTGTTCTGTGTCATCATCACTATATAACGCCTCACAGGGAGGTGGCCACCTGTTTCATAACGCACTAAGTGTCAGTTCTCTTGGACATTTTCAAAACGATCGTTTATTCAGTTAACTCCAAGAATACCCGCGAAACACGTCCTTCTGCCAACGCATCGTCTATAACAGACTCAAATCCTATACAACTCTGTTTGTTTTCCTCGTGAGGTCTGGTCATCCCTCAGAACGCATCTTCGTTGTCGATCTGAGGGCCCCGATCCTAAGGTCATCGTCCATATCAGGCAGGTAAGTAACATGATGTTTACCCATCCAATGTGAACGGTTTTCTCTCTCTTTCGTCGGTCGCGTGGCACCCATTGTGTGGCATCGAGTGGGACTCGGTTGAAACTGCTTACCGCTCGAAGCCCTTCCGATATTCTGCCGGTTTTTGTGGGACCTCGCTTCTGACGGAATCGAAATGATATTTTTCTGCAATTTACAATTATTTCGGGTTTGGGCACTCGGGGCTTTTCCTTCTTTGAGGGTTTTGCCCTGCGCATATCAGAAACTACCCTTGTTTCTTGAATTGACTGCTAATTTTGCTAAATTGTGGCAGCGGGCATTACCATGGGCCGACGATCTACGCGCTTGACCGAGGGTCCTCGTTGCTCCGCGCTGATCACAAATTGCAACTATTTCGAGGATATCTCTGATAAGCTTGATCTTTATAAGACTTTGAAACTTTGGCATGAATTTTACAGAGTTCATGAAAACTTAGAGAGTGTTCTAAGATCCAATTTTGGATCACGGCCTTCCCACTGAAAAAGCTTTTGGACCACCAAAAGTTGGTTTTTAAGCATCAATCAAGTGAGGGAATAGATTCCTCGCTCGCCCAATTTCTATCCATTTTCCATTGCTTCGTTTTAAAACTTTGAGTCCAATCCTGAGGTACTTAACATCACCTCTGCGCATAGTTCTCACCTTCTTGTCCAGAACTGTATCTTCTTGCAATTCATTGAGATATTCAAGTAACAACTCATCAATAGAAGGTAATTGACTCTGCTCTTCGAGATTTTCAATCAATGAAGGTTCAAATAGTCTCAAGCTTTCTGCATTAACTACCGAATAGATGTGCATGTACGCTGGCAAATCAAGGCAAAAAGCATTCTCACCAATTTTCTCAAGTATCTTGAAAGGTCCATACCTTATTGGCTTCAGCTTCTTACCTTCACCTTGCATTTTGTCTTTGCTGATATACAGCAAGACTTGATCACCAACTTGGAAGCTATGCTCAATCCGATGCTTATCATGCCTTGCCTCGTACTTGGCTTGGCTCTTTTCCAGTTGTTCCTGTACTGCCTGGTGAATCTCTTGGATTTGTTCAATGAACTTGGTTGCCTTGTCCACATCATTGTGTCCATCAACTGCTATGTCTTTAACAAAGATAAAATCCAAGTGCGACCTTGGTGTGAAACCGAAACAAATCCCAAAAGGAGATATCTGTGTAGAAGAATGTTTAGCACAGTTGTAAGCATGCTGCACATAACATAAATGTTCATCCCAAAGCTTGGGATGCTTGTTGCAATAGCCTCTGAGCAACTGGATCATTGTCATGTTGACCACTTCTGTTTGGCCATCTGTTTGTGGATGAAAGGTTGTGCTCTTCTTCAGTCTAGTGTCCATCAATTCCCACAGACTCGACCAGAACTTCCCAACAAATCGGGAATCTCGATCAGATACAATGGAAGTGGGTAACCCAAAATGAACCCATAGAACAACTTTGTTGTTTGTTCAGTTGTAATCTGTTTGTTACAAAGTATTAAAATACACATTTTGCTGAACCTATCCATAATAACATATAAATAGTCATGACCTTTTCTAGATTTAGGCAGTCCCCCAACAAAGTCCATGGAAACACTTTCCCAAGGATGAGAAGGAACTGGTAGTGGAGTGTACAAGCCTAGTTTTCTATTGTTGGGCTTGCTTTTAGCACACATAGTACACCCTCTTACATATCTAGAAACTGTCTCATTCATTTTTGGCCAATAACAAAATCCTTGCAGTTGTACAACTGTTTTACTTACACCAAAGTGACCTGATATTAGAGAAGTGTGTGCTTCTCGAATTACCTTTACTCTTTCAGTTTGTGGAATGCATAACTTTCCAAAATGATACAAGAGTTGGTCCTTAACATGATAATTCAATTCTTCTACTTGTTTGCCATGACTTAAAGTTGCATATACATCTTTAAAATCTATATCTTGAGCATATTGTTCAATGTAGCTTTCATGCAACACTGAATTATGCTGAAATATAGTAGATGCATTTATGATTGGTCTGGACAACATATCTGCAACTTTATTGTGTATGCCCTTTTAATATCTGATGACAAGATGAAACTGTTGTAGAAAACCCATCCACCTATAGTGTCTCGATTGCTACAACTTAGTTTGTGAGTGTAAATATTGAAGCGGTTGATGATCAGTACGTAGTTGTCTCTTTGCCCATTAAATAATGTTTCCACTTTTTCACACTCTATACTAATGCATACAATTCTTTATTATATGTGGGATAATTAACTACTGCAGAATTAAATGTCTCAGAATGATAACATATGGGTTTACTGTGTTGCATCAACACTGCTCCCATGGCATAGTCACTGACATCGGTTTCAATCTCAACTGGTCTTTGAAGGTCAAGCAGTGCTAGCACTGGTGTTGTACTAATCTTTTCTTTTATGGTGTCGAAAGCTTTCTGCTGTTTGCCTCCCCACTGAAACACCTTGTTCAATCCTGTTAAAGCATGTAAGGGAGCTGCAATCAAGGAAAAGTTAGCAATAAACTTTCTCCAATATTGTGCTTCTCCTAGGAAGCTTCTAACTTCCGTAGCAGATTTGGGTTTAGGCCAGTTTACAATGGCTGCAACCTTAGAGGGATCTATGTTCAATTCACCACCCCCTGCAATATGACCCAAATAATTCAAAGATGTTTTGCCAAATTCACATTTTGAAAGTTTAACATAGAGATTTTCTCTTTTCAAAACATCTAAAGTCTGCTTGACATGCTTCAAATGTTCTTCCCATGTTTTACTAAATATAAGAATGTCATCTAAATATACAATGACAAAATCATCAATAAAAGGCCTACGTACATCATTCATTACTCTCATGAAAGTAGCAAGAGCATTAGTTAAGCCAAAAGGCATAACTAACCACTCATACAATCCCTGCTTTGTTTTGAAAGCGGTCTTCCATGCATCTTGCTCTGCAACTCTGACCTGATGGTAGCCACTATGCAAGTCCAACTTGGAAAAGTAAACAGCGTCTTTCAACTGATCTAGTAGATCATCTATGCAAGAAAGGGGATAAAGAATTTGAATGGTTATCTTATTCAGTGCTCGGTAATCAATGCACATTCTCCATGAGCCATCTTTCTTTCTCACCAAGACAACTGGAGACCCACATGGTGATGTGTTAGGTCTTATGAACCCTTTCTCGAGCAGCTCCTATACCTGCGGCTTGATTTCTGCATTCTCTAAAGCGGACAACCTGTACATTCCGATGTTAGGGAATGGAGCATCCTGCTGCAAATTAATATCATGTACTATTTCCTTTTGGGGTGGCAGATTTTTAGGTTCTTGAAATAGTATATCATATTCTGAAACAACTTTTTCTAAATCAACTTGTTGTTTAGCATTACAGCCCTCAAATATATTGGTTTTATCAGGTTTCTTTTCCTTTAAAACCATCAGTAAAAATTGTTTGCATGAATTTACAATTCTTTTCATCTG
>APFE031105698.1:364655-375892 GCA_000404065.3 Pinus taeda | reverse complement strand
ATGGTTTCTTGTGAGGTGTGGTTAGTAATCCCAACTTCTTTACAATTGCTTCAAAAATTAAATTTACTTGTGAGCCACTATCAAACAAAGTATCAATCTTTTGATGCTTGGAAATAGCTCGAATATGAAAAATCTCATGTCTTTTCCTCTCATTTTCTTCATTATCAGTAGATTGTGCAAAGTTACTAGTAGATGCTTCAGAATTTTTGCCTTTTATACCTGTGGCTACGATTGTTGTTTCATCCCCTGAGTCTAACCCCAAATCTTTTTGAATAGCTACAACAGTCTTCTTCTTTTTGCCATCGAACTTCTTGGGTCTCCACTCCGGATGCAGAATCCAGCAGTGTTCATCATCATGCCCATCCTTCTCGCAGTGAGTGCATGAAAGTTTGATCCTTTGTACAGCATTTGTCTTCCTCTCTTTCCATTTCTGCTTTCTCTTTTCCTTGCTTTTGCTTGCAGTGGGTTTTGATGATCCCCCAACTTTTGGGTTCACATTCTTGCCTCTAGCTTCTACATGTGTAGCCTGAATAGATACCTCATCTATGCTAGTGGGATTAAACATGAGAATGGTGTGCTTTAAATAGTTGTGTAGACCACCTATATACTTCAGCAGAGTTTCAAGTGAGTCTAAAGAAATTCCTAGAATCAAAGCTCTTTTAGTGTAGCCCTGTACACTTTGCCTTTTTAATTGGCGAAGAGTTTTCCAGCTCATCATGCCTTGTTACATATAAGCTAGTGGATAGAATTGCTTTTTAATTGCATAAACAAATTCACTCCAGACAAAAGGAATTTTACCATGCTTCTTCATGTCAACTTGTGTCCTACCTTCCCACCATACCAAGGCAGTGCCTCCACAGCGTAGGCTGGCCAGCTGAATCTTACTTTTGTCTAAATCAATGCTCTGCACTCTGCAATATACATCAATCTGCCTAATCCAATTATCCAGATTCTCTGCATTCAACTCTCCATCATATATCGGCAAATCAAATTTAACATCTAATTTAATCGAAGATGTTTTCTTTTTATTTTCAGGGCTATTAGGAGGTGTGGGAAGTTTTTCTTCTTTCCCTTTGCCTTTAGAATGGTCATGGAAGAGAGATTCTTCTACTCCTTTATCTTGTTTGGAGTTTGATGAATCTTCATCTCTGCCTTTCTTAAATTCTCTATACATTTCCTCTACCATGGCTCTCATGGTCATAAAAATATCCATGAACTAGGAGTCTAATTCCAAGGGACTTTCTTCTGCCATTTTCCTTTTAGGATAGACTCTTCCAATTTCTGGGTTAGCTTCAACCAATTCTCCTTCTCCTAATTTGAGCTTTGTCCTAGTTAACATTCAACAACAGAATCCAGCACAAACTTGTCTAACCTTAGCAACCTAGAGCTCCGATACCACTTGATCTGAAATTGATCTAAGACAAACAATAAGGTATTACAGACTCATGTGCATGGATGTGTCTATGTTATTTTATGCAACGGATCGATAAGATTGCAAAATACACACACACTGAAGCAGTTTAAGAAAACACAACAGGGAAACATATAAACACAATAAGTTTAATAAGGAGTTCACCCAATACTCCTGGGCTACGTCTCCTGGTCCAGCCTTCATTGGTGGCCTCTCTATTATGTTTTCAAAGCAGAGTTTTTACAACAGTGAGCTCAATTTGAGTCTCACTCAACAGATGACTGAACTTGGATTCCCCAAGTCTCTGGAGTACACAAACTCTCCTTACTGAATCTCGACCTCTATTGGTCACAATGGTATGAGTCCAAACTAAGACTCAATACATGACAGGGATATACAGAGGAGCTCGCTTGAACCTCTCAAGCCCTTTCTGGAGTACATAGACTCTTTGACTCTCTCTCTGTCTCGATGTTGCCTTTACTCTTACAGGTCAGCTCGACTTCTTCTCTTTGTTCTCTTCTCTTAGTTTTCTCAACTTGCTTACTGCTTTACTGCTTACTCTTTCTCTGTCAGTTCGTGGCTTTAAAGTCAGTCTGCTTTCTGACTATTTGTTTCCGCTTCTTGGCTTTCTAGTTCCCCTGCCTCTGTCCGTTCGAATTCTCCTGTTCTGCGTCATCATCACTTTATAATGCTTCACAAGGAGGTGGCCACCTGTTCCATAACAAACTGACTGTCAGTTCTCTTGGACGTTTTCAAAACGACTGTTTATTTTGTTAACTCCAAGAATGCCCGCGAAATACGTCCTTCTGCCAACGCATCGTCCATATCGAACTTCAAATCCTATACAACTCTGTTTGTTTTCCTCATCAAGTCCGGTCATCCCTTGGAACGCATCTTCGTCGTCGATTTGGGGGCCCCAGATCCTACGGTCATCGTCCATATCGGGCAAGTAAGTATCATGATGTTTACCCATCCGATGTGAACGGTTTTCTCTCTCTTCTGCCAAACGCGTGGCACCCATTGTGTGGCATCGGGCGGGACTCGGTTGAAACCGCTTACCACTCTAAGCCCTTCCGATATTCTGTCGGTTTTTGTGAGACCCTGCTTCTGACTGAATCAGAACGATATTTTTCCGCAATTTACAATTATTTCAGGTTCGGGTGCTCAGGGCTTTTCCTTCTTTGAGGGGTTTGCCTTGCGCATATCAGAAACTACCCTTGTTTCTTGAATTAACTCATGGTTTTGCTATTTTGTGGCAGTGCGCATTACCATGGGCCGACAGTCTGCGCGCTTGACCGAGGGTCCTCGTTGCTCCGCGCTGATCACAAATTGCAACTGTTTCGAGGATATCTCTGACAAGCTTGATCTTTATAGGACTTTGAAACTTTGGCATGAATTTTACAAAGTTCATGAGAACTTAGAGAGTGTTCTAGGATCCAATTTTGGATCAAGAAACCCTAATCTCCTTAAAAGAGACCTCTATTGCTTCTCTTTGGTCCTTTTGTGATGCCTTCGTTCCTTCTTCCTTTGCTTGTGGGAGAGTATATAACCCAAGATAGACCCCAGAAGAATTCTTCCTTCACTGATCCCAAAAGAATCATTTCTTCGCTATCCCCAAAAAAACCTTCGCTATTCATAATGGTACTTGGTCATTCTCAATCTGAAGAATTTCTCATAAGAAGAATTCATATTGGTAACTCATTTGTATAGCATCATATCAACCAGCATTGTCACATTGTAAGGCCGTGACTAACAGTTCTATCTCTCCAAAAGATCTTAGCTCAATGTTGGCGAGACCAATGATTTATAGACATACTCATCATTGTCTCTCCTGGAACATATCCTACCCAGGTACTCAGAGTGTGTTCCATTAGGACTAGTCTTATCTTAGATTCCCAGTCCTTAAAGAATATTGGTCCTCTGCAAGCACTCTTCTCTTGGATGCCCTATCTCATCCTCAAAGAATATTGGATGCCAAATGATTACCCAATCCTCCATTTTGTCTTCTCGGTGAAGACCAGAATGATGTTTCTATCTCTTCCTCTCAAATAGGGAGAACATATTCCAATAAAGGAATGCACTCATTCCTACAAAAGGAATGTACCTAAGCTCCCTCTTGGCTTAGGAATTTTCAAGTTTCTTCCAAGTAAGAAACTTTGCAGGCTCCCTCTTAATTAGGGACCTACAGCAGGTGGAGATGATGGGACAGCTAGCTGCTTGAAGAGCTCCCTTTTCTTCAATGTCATGAAGAATTTGTCTTGTCATGGAGTCTTCATCTTTTTGGGACTTCTTCATAAGGCACAGACCATCCATCACTTTCATTCATGAGTCAATCATGTCCTCATTCCTTTCATTGGAAAGTGATCCATCAGTTTTCATCTGGCTTTGCTTCATGTTATGCTGATTTCTTCATGCCATAATTTTTGGAAGGATCTTACATCCTTCTATATGGTTCTCTTGGAAGTTATCCATAGATTTTCTCTTTGGCAGTCCCGCATGAGCCCATCCAAATAGTAGTTCAAAAAGAAGAAATGAACACTTAAACCAAAAATTACCTTTGTGATGGTCTTTTATCATGACATCTTCCTATAGGCATCAACATCCTACATACACGTTGACACATCTCCCAAAGATATCCATTGTCAAGGGTCTCTATCTTTTTCTGACCTTCATCAAAGTCTTTATATCTTTCCGAGAGATATCCTAGTCAAATATTCTAGGTCTCGAATGTTTAATGCTTTCTACCATTGTTTCATATCTCATGATCTCTTCCCCCCTTTTTTCCTCACATTCTTCATTCCCAGGAGCTTCCAATCAGAGTTCCTTACTTGTAGTCAGCTCCCTTATGCTTCATATGAGAACATATTATGTTGATTTCATCTAGTTTGACCTATGCCTTTCAACAACTTTCAGAGGAGGAGATCCCAATTTTCTTTGATCATGTTTCCCAAGATGGAAATAGTGATCCATATTATCTGCAACCATATGACATGACTTTCATAATAACCTATGTAAGCATACATACCTCATATTTCTTTTGGGTCATCCAAACTTCCTGTACACATATTATGTTGATTTCATCTAGTGTGACCTATGCCTTTCTGCAACTTTCGGAGGAGGAGATCCCCATTTTCTTTGATCATGTTTCCCAAGATGGAAATAGTGATCCATAGTATCTGCAACCATATGACATGACTTTCATAATAACCTATGTAAGTATACATACTTCATCTTTATTTTGGGTCATCCAAACTTCTTGTACCAGCTTCATTTGAACGAAAGAGCTTTATCCTTTAGGCTTGCTTCATTTTTATGCCATCATACCATCATCGCTAGAATCCCACAAGTTGGAATTCTTGATGAAACATTTGCTTCCTTTCTAGATCGGTGAATCCTCTGATAAGGATTCCACCAGAGAAACTTGAGGATCTTTCATATCCTCACCCAGCAGATGTTTCCTTATTGACTATTGTATGATGATCCCAGTCAATGATGACCTCTACTTCTTTCTATAAGTATCACTTGAGATTTCAATGAGGTTTCCAAGAGCTCTTACTCTTTGTAATCAATAGAATTTATTCCAGACATTCTTTCTAGCTTTCAATGTCAAGAGCTCTTACTTCTAATGCTTCTATCACGATGCTATTTTCTAATTAGATGCATCCTATCTTATTTACACAGCTTCATATCTATCAATTACAAGCGAAAAGTACCTTTTAGTGAAGAAGATCATCTAATTCATAGTAAAGATCTTTTACTTCTTCCTTCTTAAGCTTCTTTGTCTCAAGTTCTTTCACTTCCTCAGTAATATGGGCTTCTTACCTATCCCTCTTGGCCTTATTAAGCAAAAGTTCTCATTTATATAGCATGTAACGATGCAAATTATAGAATTCAAAACCAAAACCGGTGACCAGACCGGTCCACCTAATAAACCGGGCTTCAAACTGGGACTAGTCAGATCTCAATGAATTGGTTTTTAAAAAAATACATAAAATAATTAATTTTTAGGGAAAAAAGACTATTTTTAATATTTAAAACCATGATTCCATACCAATAGAGAGAAAATGCGCAAAGTTTGCTCATTTATATACCATGTAAAGGTGAATATATTAAAATGACACCAAATGCAATACATATCAGTGACAAAATAAATAATTAATGAGGTTATAAATGGCCTATAAAGTCCAAAAACAATGCTACAAGCTATGCGACCATTGGCCTACTACAAGTCTACATATCAATGATCAACATGATTACTCCTCATCCTGATCAAACTCATCACCACTAGACGCGAGATCATCAATAGGAGCTACATAAACATCATCTGGATCAGAGTCTGAAGATGCCTCAGCCTCATCTACAACCTCAGTAGTAGCACCAGTAGCAATAAAAATAGACCTAATGGAAGCACGAGTTGGTCGAGCGACACGGCTAGTGTTGTCCATTGGTTGTTTTCTTTTGCTTGATTCGTCTATTGGTTTTGGTTCCAATGGCACTACCAAATCTGCATTGGGATCAATCCCCCCTAACTCCATGTCAATATCAAAATCATTTTACCTTTTTAATTGCACAAAGACAAGATCATTTTACCTTTTTTATTCCAAACGGTTTCTCTCCTTCGTGTATTACCCTCAAAAACAGACCAATTGCGCTCATAACCTGAAGCACTACAAGTTTGGTTGAGGACTCTAACTGCAAATTTTTACAATTGGGGACATTGGCCGCCAAATGACTCCCACCAATGTGCTGCAAAGAAAAAGACATTAGTTAGTTCATTTCATTACTTATTTACAAGTATTTACAGTTTGAATTGCAAACAATTGAACTTTAAAAGAAAAACAAATTGGAATTGCTTACCTAGTTGATCCACATCTCTTGCCATCTTTGCCAAGTTTTTGCCAAAGGTACCTGCTACCATACTAAAAAGTGTAAGTTGTTTATGTCTTTCCAAATGGTCGGAAAGGTTAGGGACGATGCACTACAAGCAATCATACAACCCATCTCTGACCTCCCCAGTTTGCACATCTCCTAACAGAGCTTTATAATAGTACTTTGGGTTCATGAAATACTCGAGTGCATGTATAGGACAATGGAGTTGATTGTTCCATCTTTTATTAATGATCTCCTAAATAGGCCCATATTTAGCTAATTTATCCTTGTATTTGCTCCTTGGCCTAATCCATAGCCTTATAGATGTATCCCATGGCCAATTTTCCCCATCCACCATCTGTAACACCTTAACAAAGGGCTCGTCGATTAAAAAGAATTGTCAAAAAAATCTTTTTGGTGTCTTTGCAACCTTGTCTATGAGCCCACTGAGATGAAATCCATTCATCAAAAGCAAACATTTTCTGCAAGTTTTTTTATTGAGAATTGAGACATTGCAACGTAAGGAAGAGAGTCGCAAATCTCGTAATTGCAGGCCTTTGACCCCAATGTTTTCCCCCATTAGGCTCAATACTTATGAGTGGTTGTAGATGTATTTTGTGATGCACTTGGCATGCTCTACAGTGTTTTTTACCCAATAACCTTTGCCTATGTCCTCAAGCATGAGGCCTATGCAATGTGCAGCGCATGGAGTCCAAAATATGGTCTTATATTTATACTTTAGCATCTTTCCAACAAGAATATAGTTTGAGGCATTATCTGTGATGACCTACACAACATTCTCCTCCCCCACTGCCTAAATAATCTCTTCCAAAAGCTCAAATAGAAGGTTTGCATCCTTCAGCTTATGAGATGCATCAACTGATCTCAAAAATATGGTTCCTTGTGGGCAAGAAACAAGGAAATTAATGATAGTGTGGTTCTTGCCATCGATCCATCCATCTAACGTGATGGAACAACCTGTTTTGTCAAATGACTCTCTGTACTCAATCAAGTACTCATACATGCAACAAATATTTCTTTGCATAAGAGTTCCCCTCAAGTCATGTATACACTAGGGCCTTTGAAGCCCTTTCCTACAGAGCTATAACAGAGTCCCACATAGCTTGGTAATAAGGTGAGTAGGCAGCATTAAATGGGATATCTGCATCATACCACCATCTAGCAATATATTGAGAAGCAGATTCTTTACATTGCTTTTTCCAATGGTCATCCAAAGTGGGTTGATGTTGAGTTAGACTTGGTTGGGATGAAGTGGGATTAGCAAAGGCAGTGGCGGTAGAAGTTGAGAAATAACTCTGGACATTCGTCCTCTTTTTTCCTTTAGATTGTTGGCCTTGATTATAAGACCCAAGAGCAGGAGGAACATAGTGAAAGGAGTCATTGGTGGAAGGGAGAGAAGAGGAGTCTTGAATCTCAAAATCATCATACCCACTATCTCTCATGGCTTGTAAAATTTCCTTCTTGAAATTTCTTCTTGGATAGCCTCATCCCTAGGCCTTATTCTCCTCAAACTTCTCAAACTTGGCAAAGTATTTTGCCCTAATATCTCCTATCACATCCCTTTGGTGCTTGACATGGCTTTACTTTGCCTCTTATCCCAAGCAAGTGTTGTTTCAACCTAAGAATACGCACCCCCCCTCCAATAGATTTATTGCAAAATTTGCAAATCTTTCCATCAATCATATCACAATGAGTCCATGCAGTGTTCTTGGCTTTTGGAGGCATGGTGGCTAGAAAAAATTAAAAGAAAAAAGATTGCAGCTAAGTAAAATGGAAAACTTTAGATAAAATTGGAAAAAAATGGGGCATATTTAGCCTACAAAATGTTGAAATTTGGTACCGGAGGACAGGTAGTTCCCTAAGGCTTCGATCTTTGGCCTAGGGAAAAGTGTCCAAAAGAATTTAATTTTTCTCCTAAAGTGACTTCATAATTTTTATAAAGTCAAATCTAATGTAAAAGTGACTTTAAGTGATAAAGTTACTAAAGTCTAATTTTAAAGTCTCTTTAATAAAGTCAATGTAAAATTAAAAAGGAAAAGTGACTTTGGACATAAATGACAAAGAGGGTCTTTATTAAAATGGAGTGAATTAAAAAATAGAAAGTGAGATTTAAATGAGCATTTAATCTCAGCCCTAGATCTCAATCTATTTCAGCCATTGGATTTAGGGATCCCCAAAAGTCACTTAGGGTTAGATTAAAGGAGGGAAAGGAGGAAAAGGTCATCAATTCTTTCATGAGCAGATTGAGAGGAGAGCAAGAGAGCAAGGGAGATTTCTGGACAGTGAGGAGAAGGAGGCAGCAGCTTGGCACACATTCCAAGGCAGTGTTTCAGCGAGTCCGTACAGCTGAGTTAGCACTCGGTGAAAGGTAGATTTTGGGCACGATTTTCTAGAAAGGTTGTACAACAGTTTTGGTTCAGATTCCAAGGAGGTCGTACAACAACTTAGCACAGAAATCGAGAAGCAAAAAAATTGAAGTTTGTTGGCACGTTTTTCAAGGGAGGCCGTACAGCATGTGGTTGTACCTTGGCACGCTTTTCTAAGCAGAAATCCATACAGTTGTACTGTTGTTTTTCTGCACATAAATCGAGGAAAACCGTACAGCAGCATTTATGGCAGCTTGCACGCTTTTCTAGGCAGTCCGTACAACAGCATTTGAGGTTAAAATTTGGGCACAAAAATCGAAGAGGTCGTACAGCATTTATTGATGTTCTGTTTTGCTGTATGTAAGTTTTTCTAGTTGGCTGTGAGGCACGAAAAACGAGATAAGTTGTAAAAGTTTGCTTGCTGATTTTTTTGTTGAATATTTCTCTCACTGTAAAAAGCATTTTCCAGAAATAAGGAGCTTTCGCACTGGTTTTCCCCAAGAGTTGAAGGGAGTTTTTCCAGGGCCACCTTGACCAAAAATCACTGTGTTTAAATGTGTTGAATGGTTGTTTGTATGCGCTGATATTTATTTCTGCATTTTCCAGCATTCTATAATATTTCCAGAATTTGTGTTTTCAGCAAAATTTATTTTCCAGTTGTTGAATGTAGGGATATGGGAAAGGGCATTTAACTATTTTGGAGAAATAAGGTGAAACTGAAAACCAGGGTGGGAAATGAGAAATTTCTACATGGTATCAGAGCCTGAGTGTTGAAGTGCAATTTGGAACAGCAAGGAGGAAAATTACAGCCTGCTGATTTTTTACTCAGAAAATTCCAGCAAGCTGATTTTTCACAAACAGCAGTTTTAACTTTACTACAGCAATGCTATTTTTCAGTTTTAGGACAACAAGATGTCATTGGGATTAAGGGTGGAGGATAGGTTGGATGGGCATACCAATTACAGCGTTTGGAAAGAGAGAATGCAAAGTATCTTTGAGGAGGCAGAAGTCTGAGACATTATGGTGCATACCACACAGAACCCTGTTGTTGTGCCTACTAATGCTACTCAGTTGGCTGCTTATAATAAAAAGAACAACAATGGTAAGAGACTGATTTTAGACAGAGTCAAAGACCATTGCATTCCTCATGTGAGAGGAAAGAGAAATGCCCATGAGATGTGGACAGCATTGTCCAATCTCTACCGAAGTACCAATGAGAACCGGAAAACATTGGTGCAGATTGCAGTGAATGGCCTCCCCCGTTCATGGATGAACTTTGCTGATGGGGTTTGTGCACGTGAGACCCTTCCCACATGGGAGAGGTTTTGGGATGATTGCATTCAGACAGAAATCAGGAAAGGTCAGCTTGGGGCAGCCAAGCTAGTTGAGCAGGATGAGGATGTAGCATTGTTGGCAGGGGGCAAGAAAGGCAAAAGGAAGAAGCAGGCTTCCACAAGCAATGGTGGGGGCAAAGGCAAAGGTAAAGGTAAATAGGGTAACACACAAAAGGACTGTAAAAATTTCTCATTTCCCACCCCGGTTTTCAGTTTCACCTTATTTCTCCCATTATAGTTAAATGCCCTTTCCCATATCCATAAAAATAAATTTTTCTGAAAACACAAATTCTGGAAATTTTACAGAATGCTGGAAAATGCAGAAATAAAAAAATCAGCATGTACAAACAATTCAACACATTTAAACACGGTGAATTTTGGTCAAGAGGACCCTGGAAAAACCCCCTACAACTCTTGGGGAAAACCAGTTCGAGAGCTCTTTCTTATTTATGGAAAATGCTTTTTAAAGTGAGAAATATTCATCAAAAAAAAATCAGCAAGCAAACTTTTAAAACTTATCTCGTTTTCCGTGCCTCACAGCCAACTGGAAAACTTGTACACAGCAAAACAAAACAGCAATATTGTTGTACGACCTCCTCCAAATCTGTTGTACGGCCTCCACAAAAACTGTTGTACTGCCTCCTTGAAAACTGTTGTACAGCCTCCTTCAAATTTGTTGTACGACCTCCACAAAATATAGAAATATTATAAACAAAAAAAAAAAAACAAACAAAAAACACACACACACACCACAGTTGTATGGCCTCCTTGAAAACTGTTGTACGTCCTCAAAATCTGTTGTACGACCTCCTAAAAATATGTGCACTTGCTGTACGGATTTCTAGAAAATCGTGCCCAAATATTGCCTTTTACTGTGTGCTAACTCAGCTGTACGGATTTGCTAAAATGCTACCTTGGAATGTGTGCCAAGCTGTTGTCTCTTTCTCCTCCCTATTCAGAAATCTCCCTTACTCTCTTGCTCTCCTTCTCTCAATCTGCTCATGAAAGAATGAATGACCTTTTCCTCCTTTAATCTAACCCTAAGTGACTTTTGGGTGATCCCTAAATCCAATGGTGAAATAGATTGAGATCTAGGGCTGAGATTAAATGCTCATTTAAATCTCACTTTCTATTTTTTAATTCACCCCACTTTAATAAAAACCCACTTAGTCATTTATTTCCAAAGTCACTTTTCCTTTCTAATTTTACATTGACTTTATTAAAGTCACTTTAAAA
>APFE031105698.1:309960-332107 GCA_000404065.3 Pinus taeda | reverse complement strand
TAAGAGCAATTTCACTTTTCTCACAGCAATCATACAAGTAGTTAAGCAAAATGCAGATAGAACATATAAGCAGATCTTACAGAAGACAAATCAGAAACAGGAAAAATGTGTGTGTTCGTTTCGGTGGTCAACAGGATGCTTCAACTAGCAAAGTCTCCTTTGGTCAGCCAGCCCAGCATGTGTCACAACAACCCTCCAACCAGTAGATGAGTCAACCCAAGTCAATTCTACAAAAGTCAACGCTGTCCTGAAAAGTCAACGCAGGGGCAGCAAGCTAAAAGTCAAAGCAGCAGCAAAACGGTCAACCCTTTGACCTCGATTTTTGTGCCAGGTAGTACGGCCTTCAAAATGATACCTTTCCCGTTTTCCAGCTTGATTGGACCAAGCGTTGACCAAAGTCAACGCTGGTCAAACTTCTGCGAAACCCTAGCAGCAGAAAATCGTACTTACAGCTCAGTCCCGTACGGTCTGTGCCTCTTCGTCCTTCCCACGTGTGGCTGAAAAATTCGTCCTCCAGCGTAGCTTCGTACTCTTTAGGATGAGCAGAGGAAATGTGAAGTTGTGTTGTGATGAAATTCTCTCCAACTTTTCCTGTATTTATATCAATCAATGAGGGTGTGTGACACATCTGTTGGGCATGTGAGCCTACTAGCCGACCTTGCACATATAATTTATTAAGAATAATAAATTCAAAATATAAGTTCTGCTCATCGAATTAAGACTATTTTTATATGGATTTTACACCTCTCAGAAAGAGGAATCCAACAAAAATATTAGCCTCTTAATCTGAGCATCAGAACATGGAGTTTGGACCTAGTTGTCCAAATTTAACAACATGGGCGAGATGTTGAAGTATTGAAGTACAGTCTTTTGTTGATTATGTTTGCAAAATGCTTCCGTTATTATAAGATTTTGATATCGCTAACTCCATTCTTCTATAGTTTTGGTTGTACTTGCTATCTAAATTGTGCAGGTACACAATCTTCTAGGTGGTAAAGATGATCAAAAGAAAGGTTGAGTTGATAAGTATGATGTGAATGGTAATGATAACTCTAATAAGAAGGATGGAAGCCACAAAAGATTCTTCGATGACGAAAAGAAGAAGCTGATAGAAGAGATCTCCCTGAGCTTAAGAGGGAGCCTCGATTTGAAAATCTCCCTAGTTGAGAGGGAGAGCATAAGTTTTGATTGGAGAATGAAATTTGAAGGATATGTTGTATGTGAAGTTGAAAAGGAAAGATTTGGTTGATAGGCCTACCGTGTTGAGAAGCAACATCAAGAAAACCATGAAGGTTTGTTTTTATTTATG
The DNA here is from genome assembly GCA_000404065.3 of Pinus taeda. Lineage (NCBI taxonomy): Eukaryota > Viridiplantae > Streptophyta > Pinopsida > Pinales > Pinaceae > Pinus > Pinus taeda. Next base: position 330,798 of record APFE031105698.1, on the reverse strand, counting down.
AATATGTGAAAGTATATTATTGATTAGGGTTGTGTTTAAATCTCTCTAAGGTTTTGATAGCATGTTGGTTACCGATCAATCTGATCAGGAGACATTTGTTGTCCTTGATCTACTGGATCAAGGAGAGGCTTTGTGAGTGAAGCATTGCTTGGGAGGACATCTGGTCGACACTTTGTATTGATGTCTAGGTCCCAAAGTAGGGAGGGTGGCGTGGGTCATAGAGCTCTGACCGTGGATATGCACCTAGATCCCTGGGTTGATGGTTAGCAAGTAAGCCTAATGGTACCTAAAGAGGCTGAAAGCTTGAGTCCATCTTAGTCCCACCCGAATAGATTGCCCTAGTCAAGAATCTAGTCTGTGGCATTGCGGTGCCTAAATTGTTGAGAGACCAAAGGATAGATTGCCCTCGTCGGGAATCTAGTTTATGGCATTGTGGTCCCTAAACTTCTTCATAGATAATGTGGTTTAAGATCTTCCATGTACCTCTTTGATTATATATGAATATGAATACCTCCCTAGTTAAGAGGGAACTAGGTTCGGTCTTCATAATTGTACTTGAAGTCAAAATGTAATATATTTGTCAAAAGAAAGTGAAAAGAATTTTATTATTAAATTGAATTGACTTATTAAAGCATGGGTTTCATGTTTTGGTGAAGTATAGGTCAAGCCTCCATTGTAGGTTTTAGGTTATTGTCAAAGTCATTTATTGTTGGGTCAAAGACTCCTCGATCAAGTCATCCTCTTCAAGAAAGTCATCAAAGTCTTCAAATCAACCTCTTCAAGTCAACGTCAAATAAATTATCTTCAAGTTAATTCATGTCGGCCTTATATTAGTGACGCATCTATTCATTTGGACATGTCGGCTCATTTATATCGAGGAACCACTATATATACCAAGCTAAGGTATTCACATTAGTCTAACCACAGAAAAGTTCGAATTAGGATTTCAGAGATGTATTTTCGGTAATTTCAAAGGCTATATTTCGGTGATATCACAAGAAGATTCTCGGTGCAATTACAGTGAAGACCTTTTGTGATTCATCATAGTGAAGACCTTTTGTGATTCATCACAGTAAAGGATTCAGTGCTACCATAGAGTGAAGGATTCACCACAATTAAGGTCTCATTGCTATCATAGTTTCAAGGATTACTTGATAGAGGATGTCTTGAGTCAAGATTGTAAGGATCTTGGTCGTCTCATCTTTTGAATCTACTAAAGGAAAAATTTGTGACTAGGTTTTCCACTCGAGGGGGGCTTTTCCCTAGCATCATGCATATATCTTGTATTCTCTTCTATTTGTTGCTTGACATTAATCTTGATGATAAGAAAAGATAATTAAGAGATCTAATACTAATAATGAAAACATCACAATTTAATGTCATTAAGAGGAAAATCATTTAACTGCCATATCTATGGATTTTCCAACAAGCTCAAGGTTAAACGTGACCCCCCTCTTTTTTTTAATAGCCTTCAAAGCTTTATTGATCTTTCAAATCTTAGTAATGAATCTTTTATAATCCTCTCTTTTAAAAGGAGCGTCAAATGCTTTTTCACTTTTTTTTTACAACTTTATATGACTTTAAAGTTATAAAAGTATACTTTTTAATTTATTTTATTTTATTTTTTTGTTTGACTTCTAATGAAAACATGCTCTTTTATTAATTACTCTTACTTGCACCAATTTTATTCATACCATAAACCTTTTATTCGAGAGTTGTGACTTTAGAAGGATGGGTGGTAGCTATACAGATGGCACTGTATAGTTAGGGCCTTGATTGTTGTGTGTTCGTAAGGCACAAGTATAATCAGACTGACAGATTTATCTACAAACAATTGTGAACTAATTGCGGCGAAACTAGTATGAACAACAGTTGTACAAAAAGTCGTTGTTACAAATGATGCTTGGCAAGGGGTGTCAATATATCCTTCGAAAGGGTGTTGATCAACAGTTGTTTGGCAGTACTATACTGCAAACATAGTTTTCAAAACTGACCAGTCTGAACCGAAAATTGGCCAAACCCACCAGTTCATTAGCCCTAGCCATCAAACCTGTTGAAAGACCCAGTTTTCTAAGCAACCCACCAGGTTTTTGGTCCGACCGGCCATAAACCGGCTGGTTTATTGCTAGGCCAGCTACAGACCCCATAGAATGCAGTTTTGTGAGTTTTGATGTTGTTTTGAGGGAAATTTGGGGTTGTTTCCCTCGAAAAACAACCCATCTAAGAAAAGCATGCCTCCCCTTTCATTTGCCTCACACATCTCAACCCTAACAACGCTAACAATCAATGATAATGTTAAATTCTTAAAGAAAAAGGATTTCATCCTTTTACTTAAATTTTTAACATTACCATGAAATGACTCTGGATGTTTGGGAGTGGTTTCAACCTCATTGGATTTCATATGGAGAAACTAGAATTTTAGAGTTCACTCAAAATTCAGCAGACTTAATGGTTTTCAAGATTTCATGGTTTGGGGGTTTGCAATGTTTCCATTTGATTATATCATGCATGAGGGTATGAGATTGGCGTTTGATCAAGAGCATGAAGCCTTTTAAGAACTTTGCTGTTGGTGGCATTGATTTTTGAACTTTGTTGATGTTGGTGGTAATGACTGTTGAACTCCTCTACCATGTCTTTACCAAGAATGTACCCTTCACTCAAAGGAAAATAATTGGTTAGGCATGCTAAGCTTTTTCTACCACATTATAAGGTTGAGGAGATAAACCCTTCACTCAAACCAAAAACATTGGTTAGGCATGTTAAACTTTTTCAATTTCTATCATATTATAAGGTTGAGCAATCCAAGTCTGAAAACTTTGAGCGAGATGATGTTTATGTATCTCTCGCTAATGATCCCATTTTTATTTTTAGTAGTGTTGAATCAATGATGAGTTTCATGAGTGATCATGTTGATCAGTGATTTGTAGTTTTGATGTCTATTTTTGATACTACTACTATCACTACTGCTAAGATTACAGAGGAGTTTTAGGAGTCCTCAAAGACTCAACCAGATTATTTATGTAGTTCATGTTCATGATCCCTAGTTTAGTGGTGGTGATGAGTTTGATCGTGATGAGGAGTGATCATGTTGATCACTGATATGTAAACTTGTAGTAGGCCAGTGACCCCATAGCTTATCACATTGTTTTTGGACTATAGAGGCCATTTGGAGCCTCATTGATTATGTATTATGTTGTTGATATGTATTACACTCGGTGCCAATTTGATATATTCACCTTTACCTAGTATATAGATGAGCAAACTTTGCATATTTTATCTCTATTGGTTTGGAATCATGGTTTTCAATCTTAAAAATAGTTTTTTCATTAAAAACTAATTATTTCATGTATTTTTTAAAGACCGGTTCATTGAGATCTGATCGGTTCTGGTTTGAAACCCAGCTTGATAGGTGGACTAGTCTAGTCATTGGTTCTGGTTTTTAAAACTATGATTGCAAATAGACACTTCGACAAGAATGCATATGAATAGTGGCAGAACGGTCAATGGCAAAAACAGCGTTGGTAGTGGTAGTAAGCCGCTTATAGCAGGCCTGATATTTGGAGGAACACTTCCTAGAATCAAATAAATAGCATGATCATGATCACGAATAGGTGGGAGGCCTTTGGGAGTCTCTAGCAAACATAATTGTGCAATTACGCCACATTGTTCTTTCTTTAGAAGCTTTGTCGTGCCATTACAGTTGATTATCTTTCCCGATTTCCCTGCGATACCCCTTAATTTAACTTCCTTTCCTTTTATAAATTAAATTAAATTAATAAATAAAAAATAAAAAAATTCAAGAAAAATTCTTGAAAATTAAAAGTTATCGTACCCAAAGATTGTAGCCATTGGACTCCTAGTAAAACATCAACACCACCCATTGGAATGGAAAGCATTGGACTATTCAACACATATTCTCCCATGGATAGCTTGATATTATGGCACTTTCCAAAGCAATTATGGTTCTTCCAGTTGCAACCATCACTTGACACTCTAGTGCTGGATATAGGAAGCAATTCAATTCCTTCGCTATCTTACAATGAATATAATTATGGGTACTGCTTGAATCAATCAACAATATTACCTTTTTCTTCTTGATATGTCCTATCTTGATAGTTTGAGGAGTGGTTATTCCGGCCAATGCATTACAAGATATGGTCAGATTCATTTCTTTTTTCTCTAGGCTTTGTTCATAGTGTGTATCCTCTTCTTTTGATGTTTCTTGTTCCTTTTCTTCTTCCTCTTCACAATCTATGTAAAATAATTTATTCTCAACACACTTATGACCTTTAGTGTATTTGCTATCGTAATTGGAAGCAAAAAGGGCAAATGCCCTTTTGCTCTTTTTGCTTTCAATTGTTGTGGTGTCAACCTTGTAGGTTGTGGAAGGCTAGAGGCAACAACACTTCCATCTTTATAGTTGTGATTGGTAGGCTTCCTTGTTGCCATAATTTTGCTTTCAATTTTTCTTGCTAACCTGAATGCCTTCTCCAATGAATCAGGTTCCAAATGCGAACCTCATGTTGGATGTTATCATTTAATGTCCCTATGTAGTATGAACACATCAATCCTATGCTCCTCTGTAATATCTTTTACCCTTATATTCAATTTTTGAGAGTCCTCAATGTGCTCCACCATTGAACCTTTTTGTTTGGGATTTATCAATTGGCTAAAAAAAGTGTTGCTTTTGTATCCTCGTAATGTGCTATCATTTCTTCCGTAAAAATTGCTCAAGTGACAATTTGTTTGCGAGAGCAAAGCCATCGATACCATAAAAACTGATTGGGTTCCAAATATAAAATTGCAATGCGTACCTTTTGTGTGTTTTGCAAATTATGGAGATCGAAATATTGCTCCATTTGTAGTATCCATGTTAGGGGATCCTTGACATCAAATTTCCTCATATCGATCTTTGGAACATGGTGGGTCTTCATTCCAACGTTAGAGGCTATGAAATCATGATTAACATTTCTTTTGTTCTCATCATGAGTTTTCTCTACTACCTTTTCGCCATTAGGAAGCCTATCTTGTAGCAACTTTATCAAACCTTCCTTAAAGCCTTCCACGTCTTTCTTCAAATCTTCAATGTTGTCATTCTCTTAATCATGATTAATATTTCTTTTGTTCTCATTATGTGTTTGCTCTACTACCTTTTCGCCATTAGGAAGCCTTTCTTGTAGTAAATTTGTCAAACCTTCCTTCCAACCTTCCATGTCTTTTTTTCAATCTTCAATGTTGTTTTCATACCATCCATCTTATCTTCCACGTCTTTCTTTAAACCATCCATCTTAGCTTCTATTACTTTTTGTGAGAGTGAAATTTGTTGCACTTGGTCTTGTAATTTTGATATATCATGTTGCATTTCTACCTCTTCTTCATGAGTCATGCTAGCGCTTTCAGGTTGCTTACTAGGTGATTCCATTTTCTTTCTTCGGGGCATCAATTAATGATAATTGTGTTTCACTATGCACTTTGAATTCCTTCAAACTAATTTTTCAAACCAAACTTATGCAAAATTTAAAAAAAAAAATTACACACCTTTTTTTTGCACTTTGTAGGAGCTCGATATTGAATCTGATGTATCTATGAAATTTCGAATCTCCAAGGTCTGAAATTGCGAACTGTAGTAGCCCTCTGAGTCCTCTTTCCAACACCACCAATATGATCAAAATTGAATTCTCCAAGAAAGTGTTATGCCCAATCTCCCAAGATGACCTGATTGTACACTTTTTCAGTAGAGAGAACATGTACAAAGTGCCACGTGTCACTGTTTCAACTTTCAGACCTGAAAACAATGCCCAAAAAACTAAAGTTTGTCCTCTTTCTGTAACTTCTTACAAAATTTCAATATGATACTTAGAGAGAAAGTTATGATGATTTTCCCAAGGTCACCTGTTTGGGATGTAATTCAGGAGCTTGCAAAAACCCTAACTTCCTTGGATCATATCTCTGAAAATATAGCAAGACAAGATCTGAAATTCAAACCCGAGCTTCATCAAAATTTCGGCTCAAATTGGTTTTAATTTTAGAGTCTGAACCTTCGTAGAAAACGAATTATAGCGAAAATGCCTACGATGACCTATTTGTGATGGAAATCTAGAGCTTACAAAAACCCTAACTTCCTCAGATCATATCTCCGAAAATATAGCGAGACAAGATTTGAAATTCAAACATGAGGTTCAGAACTATTTCGGCTCAAATGGGGTTTTTTTTAGTGTCTGAAACTTCATAGAGAAAAAATTATAGCGAAAATGCCACAATGACCTGTTTTGGAGCAGTGATACCCTAAAATCCAAAGCTCTCATACCAAATGTTATTAACCAGAGCACAGAAAGATAGAAAAAATAGATCAACGACTTCAAAATCAACCTCTTCAAGGGGCAACCTCCTTTACATTACACAAATGAACAATTCTTGGATGATACAAATGACAATACCTCCTTTCTATATATAAGAGTCTAAGTGGTCCCAATATAATCAAAGCCTACATAACAATACTGTAGGGGCACAACAATAACAATAGTGGGCTTCTATGGGGCACAAAAATAACAACATGGGAATACAATAAGGTGGTTGCACTAATAACAATAAGAGGCTACACTAGTAGTATAGGGACCTAACATGGTTGCTTCACATGATTAGTCCTTAAGTGAGATGATTTCTGCTCTTAAGTGAGAGGATTGGAGACTTTCTTCCTTGGCTTCGCCATTTCTGTTCTAATGATCAACCTTCAAGCTATTAGGTTTTCACTGAAGGTACTGGCTCTGATACCACTTGTTGGGAATCATGATTGTTGTTAGACCAAAACCCGCAGGTGTTAGTCAACGATTGCATCACCAGAGATAAGGATCCATGACAAGCGGTTAGTCCATGTCGTGAAACACACAGGGAGCGTTGGTTTATCCAATGTCCAACACCTGCTTCATTTTTATAGAGGTAGTGCTCCTCTTTCAAATATTCTTGCAATGAAAACCTCTTGTCACATTTGTCTTCTTGATGTATGAAATGGAAGGATACCAGATAGTAAACTTTCAAAGGAACACTTGGAACACCAACAAGAAAACAAAGGCTCTTAATTTAACCGATTACTATTCATGCACAATACTGCCTGAGAAAGAATCAAACAAGCCCAACCTTTTAAAAAAGTATAAATAAAAATTTGTATACATATGAATCGATCAACCAAAGAAGTTTTTGCTTCCACTCCAAGATGCAAGAAGAGAACTCTAAAAGAATGTTGCTTTATTATTCAAAAGGGTCCAAAACAAGAACATATACTCAAGGTTCCACTTAAAATCTGCTCAAAATAGAAGCATAAAAATCATATGATGCATGGGCAATTCTCCAAGGAGCTTTTCAAAAATAAATCCCAAATGTAAATTGTTTAAACATCAGAACACTATGGCCCATGGATTCTGGAACCCTATACCAGCCTAGATCCATCTTAACTCTAGATCTACCAAGCGCCGAGAGGGATCAAATCTTTCTGCATCTTAAGATCTGATATCCGCATCTCAAGAGATTTGATCCCTCTCGACGCTTGGTAGACCCAAAGCTAAGATGGATCTAGGCTGCTTTAATTCCCCCCTTTAAATAGGCTATATTCAACATGAATACCATGGGCAATACCATGGGTTCTCATAAACTTGGAGCTCAAAAACCTCTAATAATTTGACCAAGTCAAATTTACCTTAACTACCCAACAAAAATTAATTAAAAAACATAATAACACAGAATTTTTATTTTTATTTCAAATTTACCTTAACTACCCAACAAAAATTGATAAAAAAAAATAATAATGTAGAATTTTTATTTTAGCATAGGGTTATAACTTATTTTTATTTTATTTTATTTTATTTTGACTGAGTCAAAATGTTTACATAACATACCAGTACAGAACAACATCTCTTACATACTAGGCTGGAGAGCACCTCTCAGCACAATGACATAAATAAACAAGAAGTAAAAACATGTGCACTTATAAGCAAGGATGGGCCTCGTAGACCTCGTAATGAGTAAGAGTTCCTCAAAGAAGAAAGTAGAGAAATAATTAGTGAAGGCTCTGTTGCACTAGTAACAATACCAATGCAAACAAAATGAGAAATGATAAATGGATGAAAATAAATGAGGCTTTACTTAAAAACTATGCAGGCAAATCTCTTTGATCAGAACCCCTTTTGAACCATGCCATTACCCTTGTCCATGGATTCTCAGACAAAATTAGAAAAATATCAGACGCGTGACCTTTGTTTTGCATTCTGTGAAATGATCGGTAAAGTTGATGCAAAGGGATTTCTAATGAACGGGTGCACATCCCCATGTTCCTCTTTATCCGCATCCATTTTTTATTCAGAAATTCAAATAAGCCTGTCACGGTCAACCCGGATGAATTTGCATAACGATGGGAAATAATGTAAAATTCAAGCTCAGTCCCAAATTCTCAAGGCAAAAGCTTTCTGGGTTTTCATGATCAATGGATGCGGATCACCCGGCACTCTTCAGATGTCAAAAATGGGTCCCTAATTACGAGCAAGCCGAGTTCAAGCACAGACCAAAATCGCTTCGTGGACAGGTGACAATGAAAACACATTCACAAGCAGCTTCTCGCGGCACAGTAGAACTTGAACTTAACAAACAGTCTGCAAGCAATTGCCCTTAAAGCTCACCTCAATCCTACACTAGCTTCTGAAACACCTCATCATTTCATCTTGGCATGACAGCAACTGAGAAATTGCCCTTGAAACTCATCTTAGATACATCAGTGTTTATAAGCCTCTCAAACATATTCTATCCGAGAAAATCAAAACTGAACAAGCACATTTTATAACTGAATTGTTCAGCTACACTAAAACGATCTTAAAAACCCAACATTCTTGGTGAAATCTCTGATTAAATCCATTTTGGATTTTGATTCTAAAAGAAGAAATCCTATAAATCAGGTATGTTTCAGATGACCTTAAAAGCAAACATAACATAAGATAGCCACTAGGTTGAAATATCTTGGACAGAATCTACATCTCCCCTCTTTTAGATTTAAACACAAACAATGTAAAATTTAGCTTAAAATAACATCCATGACAGCTTGATATAACTAAACTGTCATTGCCCAAAACACCAAATTTACGTGAATACACGCAATCTTTCATTGTTCAAATTCCATATTTTCCAGCAGCATTCACCATGAAAAAAGCACAATAATGACTTATCCCCAACATTCTATAACCGCATTGCGTTCTATAAACCAATTTGCAGAAAAACACATAAATTTCCTTCAAATTGACAAACCATGAAACTCGAACCCGTGGATATATTATAACCATTACTTCCGGGCATAAACAGTCCAGAAGCCACATTTTCACCCATATCTCATTGGCATTCCCGGCAAAACCCTCGAAATGAATGAAATTAGGTTACTATAGATTCCCTACCTGCGAAAAGATGAATCCGCTCCAGAGCCGACCTGATAGGATGTTGTAAGACTCAAATCTCCGGAAATCCATTGTAGCGAGAAATGACATCTGTGCCCCGAGGCCAGACTGTTGGCATGAAATTAAATACGGAGTTTGTGTAAGCCATATTTATATTTAAATGGTTTAGAAGAGAAGGCTGTAACTGTCGTTTCGAAGAATTGTGGAACTTCCTTGTGAGACGATCACCACCTGCTCTTCCAAACTACAATTCTTCTCAAGTAAGTCAAAGCCATAGAAGGTAAGCATTGTTAAAAATTGGGAATATATATATACAGGGTACGCCTCGAACATAATATTCAAGTCAAAGCCAAAGAATCTAGCGAATTGTTGAAGATTGGAAATATATAGTGTAATAATCCGTCAGATATATATGCCACTAGAGCAGTTTCACACCTTTGGTTAAGGTTTTATCCATGGAGGTAGGGATACTTTGTTCACGAAAGGAGGTTTATGTAAAGGTATGGTTGATGGTAAAAGTTTATGCTAATTTCGAACTTGGCTTTGGAATGTGAATGTTAAATTGTTTCTGAGATACGAAACGATTATTTTATTTTGATTATATATTTAATCAAATCCAGAGTTATTACTATATTGGCACATTTTTGAGCTGGAATCTATATTTGTATAGTTAAGGATGTTTTTTTTTCACATTTTTGAGCTGGAATCTATATTTGTATGGTTAAGGATGTTTCTTTTCACATTTTTAAGTTGGATATAATGGATATTTTTAAGTTGGATATAAGGGATAAGTTTCAATTTATAATTTTTTGTTTTCATCTAAGTTTCCATTTTGGGTTATGTTTTTTTTTTCCATTAAATTTTTTTTAAGATTAAGATAGTTTTATGGTATTTGAAAGTATAGATTTAATTTATGATTTCAATATAAATTTATATCTACTCTTTTTAACATGGATATAATGGATAAGTTTCAATTTTATAATTTTTTGTTTTCATGTAAGGTTCCATTTTCATGAATTTTATTTAATATGAACTTTTGCATTTAATTGTTTTTTTTTAGGTTGTACTTGAAATTGTATCACCGATTTTTTTACATCACAGCTTTTTTAGTATTCCACGTTCTTTGTGGTGCTCTCGCTAATTATTTAGTTTGGGTTATTGGTTCTTCCCTTTTTCATAATAACTATGAGTTTAGTTTAGTAAAGACATATTCTCGTGAGGAGCTATACATGTACAGTAAGGACCTAACTCATAAGATCTTGATATGGTAGTCATGGGGCACTTGAACTTATAAATCCTATCAATGTTTACTTGTATGTTTATATTATAAACCAAGCTCATTAGAGTGTTATTCTTAAGGCTTGCCAAAATTATATACCCCATTACATTTTGGTTTGATAATGGTTAATCAAAGTTTTGCTTGTGAAGATGACCCAAAAATTCCTTAAGCTCTATTATAATTTCGTGCTCTATTAAAATTGTGTAATCCATCACATTCTAGTTTAATCATTAATCAAAGTATTACTTGTGAAGATGACCAAAATTTTCTTTGAGCTTTATTAAAAGTTGCACTCTATTAAAATTTAGATGGTAAGTTAAACTTAACACAATGTTTATAAAGATTACCCAAATTTAAAACCTCATTATTAGGTTCTAGGAAAGGTCAATATTCCACATCATAGGAAAGTATGAATGAAATTAACAACCTATAAAGATGATAGATTAAAAAAAAGGGGAAAAAAAAAGAGGATATATATATACACATATATAAATATAAATATAAAGAGAGAGGTGGGAGAATAAAAAATTAGAAATTTATATTATTCATAATAATAGAAAATTACAACTAAGAGTGCCCTCTTCGAGTGAGGCATAATTAAATTGTACCATGATCCTTATTTCAATGGGGGTAGAAACAAGGAAGTTATATCTCCTCTTGAGATAAAGGTTGATTGGTTGTGATCAAGTTGCAAGGTGAGTATGCTTACAAGTCAGTCTGTGTGACATTTGAGCCTTTAAGTATTATATCTACAACATAAACGCCTTTCTATCTTAAAACTTAATGTCCCACACTAATTGAGATAATTAGTAGTTGGTAACATGTAAGCTCTAATGTACAATAATCCTTATACCAATGGGGATAGTCACAAGGGATAGTGCCTCTAATATATGATGGTTGATTAGTTGCAAGGTCAGTATGTTTGCTTACTCACTGTTCCCCTCTCTTCATTTGTTGCGCATAAATAAAATATCTTTCATTCATAGTTCTCCATAGTACCCGTTCCACATTACTTCCTAAAAATGTCCATATAAGTTACAATATACCATGATTTTTATGCCAACAAGATCCCCACAAGGGAGTAGCACCTCCTACTAGGTGTTTGCTTCTTAAATACTCATATTAACCATTTATCATGCTTTTTTTAAAATACCATTAAAAATATGTTCAATAAACCATGATCTTTGTGCCAATAATATTCCAACAAGCCATTGGTGCCTCCTAATAAGTGTTTGCCTACTTTTTGCCCCATATTAATCCTTTCACATCCCCACAAAAGCCTATTAATAATAAGTTGGATATGCCCAACACATATACATCTTGAAATTGCTTCCACTACATAAAATACCCCTCTATCTACAAAATTATTATTCCATATTAATAAGGAGAATTAGTTTACAATTACATATAAGGTAGGCTTAGCTTCCAGGTGTAGATCACTTGGCAAAGCACATTATGTAAAGATTGTGAGGTCCTTAGTTCAAACCCCAATTTACCTGTGTACACATTAGGGGCATGTGTGTATATCTAATGGTTATAGTGGTAGTGTACGTAATTGACCCTGTGACACATGAGTATAGGACCGCTCCAAACTATGTCACAAGGTTCATCGAACTTTAACCTCGAGGTTCGAATTTTGGTGAACCTTAAAAAAAAAATGAGGTTCGACGAACCTCATTGACCCTCATAACCATTGACCATGTTCACAAATCAAAACTCATAACTTCAAGTCACAACTCAAGTTTGTAATTTATCCTTGCAGTTTTCCATGTCTATGATAACATTTTTGATGCTCACTGATGTTGATTTATTACAATTTTATCATATATATACAAACCTAAAGGCAAACCTCATCAAAAAGTTCGAATTCAAATCGAACCTAATCATTGTCAAACCCGAACCATATGACATTGGCTCCAATACGACATGGTCCTTATGTCTATTGGGATAGCCACAACAAATTGATATCTCTTGCTAACATAATGATTAATTGATTACAAAATAAATGTCTATACTTACTTTTATTATCTCATTTGTGTCAAACTAACATCTATATAATTTGAAATTATTTTTACAACATAATATCAAATTACTAAAACCACTAATCACATTTTAGCATCACAAATTTACAAATTTAATATAAATCTCTACCATTACCAAAAAAATACATTTCCCTTATTATAACATTCTCATAATTTAACACTAATAAATCTAGACAGGTTATTTGTTTTAGTTTGTCTTTTAAAAACACCAAAATGAAATTCATCACTTAGGCGGAAAAAAACATAAATCAAGTTTTGTTTTCATGATGAATAAACTTCCATCCTTATCACCCCCGGATATATGTGTGAATGAAAGAGTATTCATGTACACGTGTAACATGTTAATTATTCTTTGGGAAAGGATTTCTAGATGTGTATAGAATTTTGAATCACAATCCATTTTTTCGTTGTCATGTCTCGTTGGATTTTGATTTACACGTCATTCTTTCATTGTCTGCCTCCCTCATTTCGCGTCGGTTTTGAGAATGGATAGATTAAGAACAAGCCCATAGCGGAATCGAAATTTTAAAAAACTAGTATATTAGAAATTATAATATATTAGATTGGCATGATCTAGGATGAGTCATGTTTTTTTTTAAATGTATAATATAATGTTTTTCATTATTCATATTTTTGTTCCGTTATTTTAAATCAGATGACATATTTGAGATTGGTATTTTTTTTTTCACGTGTGATCCATGGATATTTATAGTTATTGGGTAGCCGTTACGTCTACGGATACTCATAGTTATTGGGTGTGGTTCACGGATATGCATAGTTATTGGGTAGCCGTTATGTCCACGGATACTCATAGTCATTGGGTAGCCGCTACGTCCACGGTACAACACTAGGGTAGGGTATATTGACTCTAAAGGGAATCACACCCCTTGGCCTATTTATTGACAACACTAGGATAGGGTATATTGACCCTAAAGGTAATCACACCCCTCGGCCTATTTATTGACCTGACCCCAAGAGCTTTCGAGAATAGACCCTGTGACCTCCCAACTGGCGAGACACTGATTTGACCAATTGAGCTAACTCTTGGGGCTATATGAGATTGATATCATTTAGGAGTGCTCTTATTTTTCTAAATGTATAATATCGGGTTTTTAATTATTTATATTTTGCAATTTAAATTAATATGTTTTATTTTAATTTGGGTATGTAAGTTGGTTTTGTATAGTTATGATTAGGTATTTGAGTTATAAGTAAAAAATAATTAAAGATTTTTTTTTTTGGACTATAATTAAAGTATATTGTGACTTAGAGTATTAGAAAAAATATGCTAAGTTTTGGTTAAATTATTGGAGAATAGAGGAGGGTGTCACTTTAGTAAATATTGATATATTAAAATATCATCACATCTAAATTTAGGATGAATTATGGTGTGATGAACAAATAGAGGATAAGAGAAATTTAAGGTATTATAAAGAGGTTATTAACCCTAAACTAGATTAAAATTATATTTAAGTTGTAGCTAGCTCAAAAAAGAAAATCAACATTGTTAAAAAATAAGTCTCATAAGCTCTGTACTAGAACATGGCATTGGACAATTCCTAAAATATTGTGGGATGCAAGAATTTGTCATTTTTGTGATGCTAAGAAGGTAAAGGTTGAAAATCATTCTCTTATATTGTCTTTTATGTATCCACGTTACATCTCAATCTTAAAATATTTATAACACTATGAATCTTCCCAACATGCAAACTCAACAAAACTATAGGTATTTATGAACGTTCATCTCCATTCTTCCCCGGCATAAAAAAAATAAAAATAAATGTGAAAGCAAAACAATTAATTTCTTATCATTTTTCTCAAGGTTTAATTAAAAAAGTTGGCAGTAGTGGATGATAATGATCATCATCATCATCAATGTTCATTATTATTTTGTTTTTTCTAAGTTGTGAGAAGTGAATCAGGTTTGATGAAACTAGAATAGTGTTGCAACCCCAAAGTAAGCTAATATTGTTGCCAAATGACCTCTTTCCAACTACAAAAATAATTCAACAAAAATTTCCACTATGGTTCAAGTTTTGGGCAAGGTGGAACAATGCCCTTATGGATTTTTCCTAAATATTGAATCAACCTAAATTGTTAAAAAATTGATCAGAGTTTTAATTGATCAAAGCCCTATCTTTGTGTATCATCAAATTCTAGTAATTGGAGTGAAGCTTATTACACAATTATACAAGTCTCTAAAACCCCACAAGGGTTTGATCCCCCAAAAAAGTGGTGGTTTTACCCTTCAGAGAGGTGCATTCCTATAACTAGGGTCCATTTCAATGTGGTAGACACAATCATTAAGTTGGGCCCAACAACATGCCTCTAAATAGTGCCCTGACTCTTCATATATAGTGGATGCTTGTTAATTATGACTTTTCAAGCATCTTTCCAGTTTTTTCGTCTTTTTGGTTAAATATGTATGTTCCTTTATTTATGGATGTTCAAATTACCACCACAAGGTACATCGCAAGTGGTATCAAAGAAGTTTATTCTACTACCATATTGCCAATGTCATTTTGCATACGATGGTGACTCTAAAGTTTACATTTGCAAAGAAAGCACTGGAAGTATTTCTACAAACATTGTTGTCCATATGAACAGTCTAATTGATGCCTCTATGTTTACAAAAACTTCTTATGGGCATGGACATCTAATAAATAATTAGAATTTTAGTTTGACATTTCAAATGTGTCACCTTAACAATAACTCCTCCATCATTTCACAAAATATGTTCGTGAGTGTGTTTATGCATCAACTAGGAGTTATTATTAAAGGAAAAATCAAATAATAAAAATAACAATACTTTGGAAATACTAGTCAAATGAATGACTTCTTCATTGTTAGTAACCAACTCAAGAATTAAAATAGAGACTCGACACACGAGTAAAATAGATTAATCCTTCTTATGTGACAAGCAATAAAGAGGTGACAACCAATTAAAAACTAGAACCATAGGAAAAATAAAACTAACAATGAACGTATGTGACTTTTAAAAAAATAGAAACAAAACAAGTCATGAAAGCATTACAAATTCAACCTCCAATTGATGTAGAACCCTTCTATGTTGGTTTCCCTTCCTTATCAACGGGGCTCGTTATAATCTAGGGAATTACACACACTGTTAGCGGCAAATTCACGCACCAATCAGATATTAAGTAAAGAGAGGCATGCAACACATGAGATAGAGCAAAGAAAGAACAAGAGTAGTGGTAGTCAGCCAAAACACTTCTTTATATTAATCCACAAGCATTACTACATCCAATGTCAGTTTATCTTGTATTTATACCAAACTCTAAGTAAATATAGCTAACTAACTACCTTAACTATTTACACAGCCAACTCAACATAAAATCCTAACTTGATTGGTCAGTCGACCATCTTGCACATTATAAAAAGTTTGGTCAGCGATTCTGAATTAACATTTCCCCCATCCTTAGTTCCTTCTTTGTCTTGAAGAAGAAGAGATGTGGAATGTTTACATTGTACAAAAAAAATCTTTGTAGAATTAGAATAGTTTAAATATAGAAATTTACAAAAAAAAACGGAAAGTAGTCTCTTATGTTGTTGAAAAACTATTTATAATTTTGCCTTTGGGTCTCTTCATTCCATTCCATTGATATAAGTGGTAAAGAATACTGACCAAGAGCAACAATGAAGCAAAATTGACCCGGTGGCATTGGTTGATTGAGGTTGAATTTATTGACGAGTAGTGATGTTGAGCCCCTTGTGGTTCTCTTAATTGTGCTTTGTGTACTACATCGAGGTGCATGTGTATCTTGATTATATATCCCCTTATCCCTTGTAGTTTTCCTTGCTGGTCCACCAAAATATTCAAGATATAGTCCATTTTTCCGACATGTTGTCTAGTTTATTATGCAAGAGTATTATTTGAGATTTACCAAAGGAACTTGCAAAATTCACCTACTACCCTTCATGATCTTTGACACTCCTCCTATTTTATGACATTGGGAGAAAAAGGATAGGTGGTTGTGGATGGACTAAAGATAAATTATGCAATGGATTGCAAAAGCAACATGAGGATATATGGGAGGTTATGAGCCAAGAGTGAAAGAAGAATGAATGAATTAAGGCTAGAGATTGTCATACAGACAAGAATTCCTCTCAGGTCAGCTCGCCTCCCTTGAATGTATTGATGTGTAATATGATGATGTCTGATGTATAAATGAAGTTAGTAATTCAAATATCAATGTAGAAATAACTCAAAATTTGCAGTTGCTAATGAAATCACACTGAAATCAATAGACACAAATTTCTTATACTCAATCTGCGAAAAAGGAAACATACAATAGAAACACAAACAATCTTTCATTCACAATGAAAACATTATTTTAACTCGGGAACCCAACTAGGAAAAACCCCTCCTTTATTTGTATTATATCAGATGAGAACAATGATCTATTACAATGACAACTTCAATCTGTGAAGCGCAACCTGCACTGCAATATTGATCTCCTGTTGAGTTTGCTATGGCCAATACTTAGCCAAAATAGGCCTCTTGCTTCCTCCTATTTCCTTGCACAATTCTTGCTATTAGGAAGCTCCTATTTCCTTGCACAATTCCTAAGGAAAATAGCTCACTTGATACACGCAAAACCCTGTACACTCACTAGTATACAAAAATAAATACAATTATGCTTTTCCCTCCACTCAACTAGGAAATTCGAATTGCATGCATGGTTAGGGCTATTTTTAGTAAATTAAATAGTTAACTGAGATATCAATGAGTTAACAGCAATTACAACTACTCAATTGAACCCATACTGACTCTATTCATGACTAGAGGTCAGATAATTGAGTTTCACTAAATATAACTCCATTATGTTGCTAGATGTTAGCAATCAACTCATGCACAACTCTAGTTCTTGTCCACAAACTTGAATTAATTGACTTAGCTAAGTGACTTGGCCATGTCACTCCTGCTAACTGCAACTCAAGTCATCCTGCTAATGTGGAAATTTGAATTTCTCCATTTGACTAAGGCATTAGTCAAATGAAACATTTTCTTGCTACAATTTAACACTCCCTCTTAGCAAGAAAAGGGTTATGGACGACCCCAATCTTTCTCCTATGGAACTCGAACTTGCCTCTTAACAAAGGCTTTGTCAAGGTGTCTGCATCATGCTCTTTATAGGAATGTATTGTAACACAACTAACACTCACTCTCACTATTGTTGTTTCTATTGCAACAATTACAACTGAGAAGCATCTAAAATACTGAATCAATTATGTCTTTGTGTTGCAATTATCTCCCAAGATCAGACTGCATCGACTAAAATTGATCCTCTTGCTACTGAATATTGTGTGCCTCTGTAACAAGGGTAATGATCCATGAGAAGAGTATACTACAACTGTCTTTGCTCTCCTATGGACCCTACCCAAATCTTTGCAACTCTGCGACAAAGTCTTTACATTGCCCCACCTCATTCCTCGAGGTATAGTTGCATACATGGAAAAATCTACCTCTAGCTTGTAGAGTTTTCTAACTCGAACACCAATTTGTTTTAATTGCCTAGTAGCAACATGCTTCAGATATGGCTTCCCTCTATTGAACACCACATCATATCCTCTATCTTCAAGTAAAACTAAAAAAAATAGATTTTTCTTCAGATAAGGCACACACATTACATCCTTTAGGTGAAGATGGGAGCCTGACTCCCTCTTAAAGGTGACGATGGTAATCTCTTTGGTATTATACCTTCCATCAACTCCAAGCTCTATGTGTAATTGTAGGTCCTTCTCCTCTAAGTTGTTGAAGAACTCATTATTTCTTGTCATATGAAATGAAGCACCAGAGTCTAGGTACCACTCACTCCCTCTTATTGTGCTTGCAATGCAAACAATGAGGATGAAATCCAACTCAAATTGTGATGTGAAAGCATCTCCTCATGTTGTTGTTGCAGGGTCCTTACTACATTTCTTATGTGGGCGCTTGGTTGCATAGTGTCCATACTCATGACAGTGAAATAATTTAATTTTACTAAGGTATTTATTCTTGCCATGGTTCTAGTTGGATTTTACCTTGGCTTTGGCATATTTCCTTTTCCAACTGGAGAAAAGTCTTCTTCCTTATCAATTATGGATGAGACTCCATCTCTAACGTTTCTTCTAATCTCCTCCTGCACCAAGTCAAACCAAATTCTCTCCCAATTTGGGAGCTTATCTCTTCCATTAAATTAATATTGATAGTTGTGTCAAGACTTCAAAAGACTAAGGAGTTTTAAGCTCACTAGTTCAGATGGTGGCACAGTCTCTCCAACTCCTCCAAGTTTATCTATGACTTGAGTGAATCTGGATGGTGTAGAGCTATAAAAAGGGTCTTTTTCACCTCTAGTTACCTCACATTAATATGTCAATCCGGGATCATCTGGTTATTTCAAAGGGTGTCTCAGTCTGAGGCTAGCATTTGCCAGAGTAATGCTTGTAGTACAACTATTTAAAAGCTACGCAAGTAAATTAATGCAGATCTACAACTTAACTACTTCAAAACACTAAATCACACCAAGTATTGCATCAGCCAAAGGTTTGGCATCAATAACCCATCCTTTTCATAATTGATGAGAATAGATCAGAGGTCTGGGAACCAAATAGCAGATGTTGGGCTCGCTACAGCCCGGGATCGTTCTTAATGATTAGAAATGAAACAACAGATAAAAGAAATGACAATGAAATGGAACAGCACATCAGCCAAGGGCTTGGTAGCAATAACACATCCCTTTCATAGCTGATGGGAGCAGATCAGAGGTCTGGGGACCAAGTAGCAGATGTTGGGGTCCACTACAGCCTAAGTTTGTCGTCAAGAAACAACAAATTAGCAATCTGGAAATGGAACAACAAATTGAAATGGAACAACAAATAAATGGAACAGCAAGTAAATGGAACAACAAATAAATGGAACAACAGATAAATGGAACAACAGTTCAAGAATAGAACAACAATCGAAATAACTAATAACCGAGTTCTTTAAGCTGCAACTCTATTTAACCATGCCAATCAAAATACCAATCCCTCAATCTTATATGATGGAACAATACCATAGAACCTTAGAAACACACCATACTTAATCTGCTTATGTTAAAACACATACGACTGCATCTCATAATAAAGAATAGTCACATTCGATAACCATGTGAAACAGACCTTTCCAGATGACTTGTTATAATGCAAAACACAATCGTGAAGAATTCTGTAATAAAGTAACAGTGTCCTGTAGGGATTTATCAATACTTAAAGAATTGGTAAAATCACATAGCATCGATATAAAGTTCAAGAACACGAAATGACTTAATCACAACAGAGCATGTAATAGAATATTCTCAAAACACAGCAGATTACCAGATTACGTCTATGAACAAACCACACGGAAACCACGCGTAATAATACAAGAGCAAGTGTCCTCCATGGCCGGGCCCTTAGCCTCCAGGGGTACACCGCTTAATATGGATCCAGGCTCAAAGATAAAAAGTGAACAAGTCTGTATTAAAGCATGCAATAAAATTACAGGAACTCAAGTCTTGAACATAACATAAAGATCATAGTCCAGATCTTTCATTAAAGAAATTAC
Source organism: Pinus taeda (assembly GCA_000404065.3). Taxonomy (NCBI): domain Eukaryota; kingdom Viridiplantae; phylum Streptophyta; class Pinopsida; order Pinales; family Pinaceae; genus Pinus; species Pinus taeda. The sequence continues at coordinate 310,461 of APFE031105698.1, read as the reverse complement.
CCCCCGCGTAGCCAACAGTGCTATCCCTTTTATAGGAGAAATGGCAGAGACATCTAGATACAGAAATAGGTAAAACAACGATCCCTCAGGATCTAAGATCCCGAGGGATTCGTAGAATCATTAATGCTGCATTACTTCTTCCCTCTTCTGTTTCGTGCTGGTATCTCCGCGTCCTTTCTTGGGTTGATCCGTTTCGATCTGGTTCACTTCCGGTCTTCTGTCAAAGGGATAGCAGTTAGCTCGTCTTTATCTTTACTTTTGGAATGGCCACCTTACGCTTTTCCTCCCTCCTGCACATAGAAATGATGATTATCAGTGCTTCTCATTAATCTCTCATGTTTCGTTATAAATTCTTATCATTATCTAAGTTTCCCATGCAAAAGGATTTTGAGTTTTCATGAAAAGATACCGAAATGACCATCGAAACATACCTTCCTTGGTACTCCACAACACCCCCCAGCTTACCCTTTTTCATGGCCTCATGAAAACATTGTAGTTGAC